>JABUQX010031228.1:60000-62500 GCA_015478945.1 Trachelipus rathkii | reverse complement strand
GGGGGAACTTTTTTTTTTATCTTACTGAATGAAATTTTATTTATTTTCGTAAAAACTGGTTTTATTTTGTATATTAATAAATTTCGATTTATTTTCCACGATAAAAGATTATAGCATGTAAAAAAAAAAGTTGATATTGATAAATAAAACATAAAAAATGGAGGAATTATTTAAAAGCGTTCTGAAAAATCGCCTGAGCCAATCAAATATTGTCAAAATGGGAACTATACATAATTCTCGACAGGGAAAATGGTCGACACGCAAATTTCAGAATTTTCAGAAGGTGTCAAAAACGTCGACATCATTTTGGTCGACAGGATTTTGGTCGACAGCATTTGGGTCGACAACATTTTCTCATAATGTGTCCAAATCGTCGACACATTAAATAATCGATTAAATAATCGATAATTAATCGATCGATTAATCATTAAATAAATTTTCAGAAGGTGTCAAAAACGTCGACAAGATATATATATATATTATATATATATATATAAAGTATATATATATATATATATATATATATATATATATATATATATATATATATATATATATATATATATATATATATATATATATATATATATATACGGCAAAATAGGGGGCTCGACGGGGAGCAGAAGGGGGACGATTTCCATACCCCCTTGTAAAGGCATGGAGGAACCCCCGCCACACCCAAATACCAAAGAGCGGGGGTTCCGAGACCTCCCCGGAGGGGGAATATGTCCTACTCCCGTAGTTCCCCGGAAGGCTTGAGAGACCTGACCCTGCCATCGGCGGTATACCCTTGGGCCTAGCTGGTAAAAAATCATGTCAATATTGATAGGACGAGCAAGATGTCTGATTGACCGGATATAGTAAAAATTCTTTTTTCGTAAATTTCACGTCGAACACATTTTTTTAAAAATGTCAAAATTGTAGACAGCATTTGGGTCGACAACTTTTTGTCGACTATTTGACCTGTCGACCATTTTACCTGTCGACAATTATGTCCTAGCTTCGTCAAAATCAATCAAAGTTGTCAAGTAGTAATTTAAGGTAGTTCCGAAATTTCTATTTTATCTTTTAAAAAGTTTAATTAAGTTTAAAAAGTTAAAAAATACCGTAACTCGGAAAGATATGTAGTTGTCGGGGATTTTATATCATTTGGCATAATTTCCCTATTTCAGATATCCAACTGAAATTTTTCAAGTGGGGTGCCATGGCCCCTTTATCTAAGAACTTCAGGGAGCTTGCTATGTATTTTTATTTACAAAAAGAAACTTTGTCGGACATAACCCCTGCCCCCACTAGTTATGCCAATGTTTACGCCTTGCAGGTGAAGTCGCAGAAATGCAGGGATTTACTCTTCTCTCCGCCCCCTTTCTCCTTGGAACACCTCCCCTACGTTGTGAGTCCCCTACTTCCATATTGTAGGAGCTTTAAGAATGCATACAGATGAAATAAAATATCGTCCTTTCTTTACATAATAATTAAATTCAATAAAACAATGAAAGGAAAAAATCAAGATTCTTCCAATTATTATACTGATAATATCTTCACAATCTTATCTACGTATATTTGAACTCTTACCTCTTACAAGCATGAGTTATTTGCAATTACATTATCAACGGTTTATTATATTCCTGCTCTGTCGGTTCATTGTGTATAAGATATAATAAATAATTATAATTCTCTTTAAATTAATGAAAGGTGAATAATGGTGAGAAGGATTTCCTTTCTAGGATTCTGTAATACATGCTTGCTATTTATTTATTCCTGCATTTCATCTTTCCTTGAATGTAGCAGATATAATATATATATATATATATATATATATATATATATATATAGTTGGCGCATATACAAATGGTAAACTACTTATATATAGATAGTTATAGTTATATTATATATATATTGTTATATATACATATGTTATTGACCTGACTAGTATATGGTTATTATTATTATTGGCCATACTACTGCTATTGTTATATTATTATTATTGCTGCTGTTACATACTAGCTACTAGCTGCTGCTGAGCTAGCAGCTGTTATTACAGTTAGTTGTTGAGCAGCTATGTTGGTTGCTGCTTTTGTTGTTGTTATTTCATATTATTGCCATATTACTACAAAGCTACATAATATGCTAGCATATATACATATAAGTTGTTAAGATACAGCATATATTGCTGGCTACACATTGCTGGCTACAGCTACATATATTATTGTTGTTGTTGGTGCTACATATAGCAAAGATATATACAGCTATTGTTAAGTTGTTGATATATACTATATATTGCTGTTATTGTTGGTTGTTGTTATTAGTGCTAGCATATATGGCATATTGTTGTTGGTTATTGCTGTTGTTGGCTATATGATATATGTTGTTGTTATATATATATAGAGTATTATATATATATATATATATATATATATATATATATATATATATATATATATATATATATATATATATATATATATATATATATATATATATATTATATATATATATA
>JABUQX010031228.1:47500-57500 GCA_015478945.1 Trachelipus rathkii | reverse complement strand
GGTTGCTGGAATTTTTTTCTTCCGAACAGTTACTCCAGTTATATAAGGTCTTATTATTCCTTGTATGAAGTACTGTTCTCACATTTGGGGGCTCCGGTTCCGCCGCTCTATTGGACAGGGTTGAATCTAAGGCTAAACGACTAATAAACTGTCTCCTATTTTCTAACTCCCTTGACCTTCTATCTCTGAGTCGTGACGTTGTCGTACTATCTCTTTACTATAGGTACTGCAAAGGCAGGTGCTCGAGAGGGTTGACCTCTCGCATACCACCACCACTGATAAACCCTCATAGCACAAGAGGTGCATTGTTTGGTTAGGAATTTAGGTGAGCATTGAAAATTCCAAACATCCTCGTTGTGGTGCCCCCTTCTTTCCAGTTACCTCTTTTTTGTGGAACTCCCTACCAGCATGTGTTTTACTGCTGCAGATAATAATCTTTCTCCCTTTAAAACCTCCGTCTGCGCTTATCCAAGATTTGAGGTAGGTTTGGGAAAGCCTTTTATTTTGTTATGTTGTTTATTTTATTATTCTGCTCCCTCCTTGAAGAGGGAGGGCCCTGCCCGTGAATGGTGGTAACATCTAAAAAAAATGTTCCATTTATATTTAAAATACCCAATAGGATGTCATATATTAATTCTTCGGGATATTATTCCATGAATATCTTATACCAAAGAAAATTCTTACTATTTTTAATTTTATTTAACAATTTACATTTTTAATATCTTATACCTAAGAAAATTCTTATTATTTTTGATCTTAATAAAATTTTGCATTTTAAGCAAATAGCTACGAAATAGCCACAGTTGTATAGGAAAAGTATTTCGTTTTCGTAGAAAGGAAATGAGACGCATCATGCTGAAATTGCTAAACGGTTTTAAAACTGCGCCATTAAAAAATCTAGAAAAGTTTAGTAAAATCTTGATGAGAAAAGTATTCTATTTTGTTGAATAGTATTACAAAAGAATTAGTTTAAAATAAAATATATGTCTATTAAAATTTAGTTATTCCTTGTACAATGTTTGGAATGCTTAAAATCCAATTGATAATAAAAAAGAAGCTAGGGAATAATTGTCGACAGGTAAAATGGTCGACAGGTCAAATAGTCGGCAAAAAGTTGTCGACCAAAATGCTGTCGACCAAAATGCTGTCGACAATTTGGACATTTTTTAAAAAAATGTGTCGACCATTTTGACAATAATTTTTTTTTTACTATATCGATTATGAAATATATTACTATCGATATATCATATTGACATGAAGTAAATTTTTTTTTTTTTTTTAACTAAAGAATACCCCAGGGGTAAACCGGAGAAGATGGCAGAAGTCGGGGTCTCTCGGCCTTCCGGGGAACGACAGGGTAGGACTATTTCCCCCCAACCTCCGGGGAGGGTCTACGGAACCCCCGCTCTTTGGTATTTGGGTGTCGCGGGGTTCCTCCGCCTTTACGGCGTATGGAAATCGTCCCCCCTTCTGTTCCCCGTCAACTCGAGCCCCCTAATTTGCGTGTAATACCTTTAAGTTTTATATATATATATATATATATATATATATATATATATATATATATATATATATATATATATATATATATATATATATATATATATATATATATATATATATATATATATATATATATATATATTTATATATATATATATATATATATATAAATTAAAAATTTAATGATTAATCGATACCTAACTTCTAATCGATTACGATTTAATGTGTCGACGATTTGGACACATTATGAGAAAAATGTCGACCAAAATGCTGTCGACCAAAATGCTGTCGACGGTTTTGACACCTTCTGAAAATTCTGAAAATGGCGTGTCGACCATTTTCCCTGTCGACAATTTGGTGTAGTTCCCATAAAAAAAATGACAGATTTTTACAAAAGAAAGAAAAAAAAAAAACTTTCGAAAATAAAGAACACTAGCATAAAAAAAAAAAATTAAATTTATAAAGCTAAGAGTGTTCAAGTTCAAATTTTAATTATTTTGTACGGGAACTATCCCAGATCTTTGACAGTGAAAATTGTCAACGCATTAAAATTTTTTTTTACTTGTCCAAAACGTCGAAAACTAATTTTTTGATACTAAAATGATCGACAAAATTCTCTCATATATATATATATATATATATATATATATATATATATATATATATATATATATATATATATATATATATATATATATATATATATATATATATATATATATATATATATATATATATTTATATATATATATATATATATATATATATATATATATATATATATATATATATATATATATATATATATATATATATATATATATATATATGTGTGTGTAAAGTTTCGGAATGATGACATAGATATAATCTTAAATGCAGTGCTTTTAATGGGAGATGATTTTAAAAAACTAGATCAGAAAATAACTAATATAGATAGTTGTATGAGAGACTACGTGGAAAGAATGTAAAATTTGGAAAAAGAAAACCTAGAGTTAAAAGCTAAGTCCGAAGCCTTGAATAAGCGTGTGTGTGACCTGGAAAATAAAATTGGAGATCTGGAGCAAGAAACAATGAACTTTAGTTACTTTTCCTAAACTTGACCCGGCAGTAAATGTAGTAAGTAAAGTTAAAGAAATAAGGGAGAGAGACTTAACTATTAGTAGTGAGGAAGTACGGGATGTGAATATAAACAAATTTGGAAAGTGAAACAATATGGCATTGATTACCCTTAATAAAAATATATTTAAATGGTAAATTTTTGGAAGGCTCAGACTGAATAGACCGCGGAGCATCTTTCTAAACGAATTTTAAGTTCATCATAAGGAGACACTCTTTCGTCGATTGAAACAGCATAAATTTGCTGCTTTCACTCTGAATGGTAACATCTATATTAAATATTCTCAAAATGAAGACAAAGTTTTGGTGAAGAAAATTGAGGATCTAAGTATTTAGTGTGTAATTTGTGACCTGGTGACAATTTTATATTTTTCGATTTCTGGCTGATTTGAATCGAGTTCTTTAATCAATATGTATTTCTTTGTTTTCTCATTTTGAGTAAACTATCTATCATTTCATAAAATCTATTATTTTGCTATTATTGTTTAGTTCTGTGAGGGTTTTTTATTTGTTAGGAGAAGGGGAAGAAGTGTAGGATTAAATATAAATTGATAGAGTGTAGGTTTTAACCTTTTATTTTATATTATCATTTTAACCTTTTTTGTTGTTATTGTTATTGTGGGTATATTTGGTGAGCGGGGTGGTGATTAGGTGTTGAAGTGCCTGGTGGGGAGTCCCACAAAGCGCCCGGTGGGGTTGCAGCCTGAGTGAGTATATATATAGAAGAAGGGAAAAGATGGGGAGGAGAGAGGTAATTAGGGTGGGATGTATGAACGTGAGAGGGGTAAACGAGGATTTGAAGAGGGAGGAAGTGGGGTTAATGTTTGAAGAAAAAAGGGTGGATGTGCCAGAAACTAAGTTGAAAGGAAAGAGGGAGATGGATTTTGGAAAATACGGTTGATATCAGGGTTAACGAGAGAGTGAGGGCGAGGGAAGGGGTGGGGAATAGTTTATGAGGAAGGAGGTGTGGGATAAGGTAAGGTTGTGCAGCCAGGTGAGTTCGAGAATAATGTGTAAAAGTGAAATTCGGGGGGGAGAATGTGGGTTTTTATATGCGCATAGCACCAGTGAATGGAGCGAGGGAGGAAGGAGAGAGAAAGATTTTGGAGTGAAGTTGAATGAGTGTTGGGAAAGTTTCGGGGTAAATGATAAAATTTGTCTATTGGGAGATTTGAATGCGGAGTGGGAAGGGGAGGGGGTGTGGAAGATAATAGGACCATTTGAGTAGGGGAGAGGGAATGTTATGGAGATAGTCTGTAGAGTTGTGTGTTGAAAGTAAGAATGATAAGTGGGAAATACTTGTTCAAAAAAGTTGAAAATCATGAAGTATACATCGGAAGAGTGAGATAGGGGGGGGGGGGAAGGGCGGTACTGGATATGTGTGTGTAAATGGGAAGGATAGAGGCAGATTACTAGATGTAAATGTATTAGCGAGGGGGGGGAGGGGGATATCGATACTATTTGCGTGGTTGCTAGGATAAGGGGTGGGGAGGAGAGGTGAGTTTAGGAAAGGGGAGAAAGAAGGAGAGTAGAAGTGATAAAAGTGGAAAAATGGAGGAGACAGTGTGTAAGAGGGAGTTTAGGAGAGGTATGGAGGATAGGTGGAGAGACGTGAGGGGGACGGGAATTGGGGAGGTGGAGGGGGAGTGGGGAGATTTAAAGAGGCAGTATGTGAAAAGGCTAGAAGGGTATGTGGAGTAAAAAGGGTTGGTGGGAAGCAGAAGGAAAGGGAGTGAATGGTGGAGTGGGAGGTGAAGGAGGTGGTGAAAAGGAAAAGGGAGGCTTATGTAATGGTTGGGAAATAGGAGAGAGGAAAGCTGGGAGGAATATAGAGAGGTTAGAGTGAAAGCAAGAGGGCGGTGGAGAGGTCGAAGAGAAGAGCAAAAGGTGAATGGTGTAGGAAAGTGACGGAAAATTTTGAATCGGGGAGCAAGATGTTCTGGAAAGAGTAAATAAAAAAGGAAGAAGAAGGGGGGGTTGGGGGAGAGGATTAGGGGAGGAGAGGCGGAGTGGATAGGAAGGAGAGGATGGGGTGAGGAAAGAGGTGGGGGGAGTATTTTAGTGGACTATTGAATGAAGTGGGTGGGGGAGGGTGGAAGATTTTGCAAGAGGTGAGGATGGGGAGTGAATTGGGGGGGGGGGGAGGACTGAATACCAATGGAGGAAATTATTATGGGGTGGGCTTGAATAAAGCGAAAAAAAGGGAAGTCCGCCAGGTCTGGATGGTGTGAGAATGGAGATGCAGAAGGGAGGTATAGGGGTGGAGGAATGGCTGTATGGTTATTAATATATGTGGAGGAGGTTTTGGGGGGGGGGGTGGGTACACAGGATTGGCAGGCATGGTTTTGTTTGGTTCCTTGTATAAGGAAAGGGGATAGGATATGGATTTGTGGGAATTATAGAGGTATATGTTTTTTAAGTGTGTAGGGAAAGTGTATGGGAGAATATTGATTGAGAGAGTGAGAGAGGTTTAACGGAGGGGAGAATGGGGAAGAACAAGGAGGATTTAGGGAGGGAAAAGGGTGTGTGGACCAAGGTGTTTACACTGAAGATGCTTGTGGAGAAAGTATAGAGAGAAGGGAAAGTGTAATGGGTGTTTTTTAGATTTGAAAAGCATGATGATAGAGTGAAGAGGGAATGCATTGTGGAGGGTGTTGGAGGAGAATGGAGTGGGGGGTAAATTAGGTAAAGTATTAGGGCCTTTTATAGGAATAGTAGAATGTGTGTGAGAGTGTTAGGAGGGGAGAGTGAGATGGTTGGGGTGGTGAGAGGATTGAGGCAGGGGTGTGTAATGTCGCCGTGGCTATTCAATTTGTTTATGGAGAGTGTTTGCAGAGGTATGGTGAGGGAGGGGAAGGGGGTGGAATTGATGAATGGGAATGATAGAAAGGAAGTGAACATGATATGTTTGCGGACGATACTGCCTTAGTGGCGAAGACGCGGAAGGGCTTAGGTATTTGGTGAGGGAGTTTGAGAGAATGTGTGAACAAAAGGGGCTTAAAATATCCAGGTTAGAGTAAAGTGTTAGTGTTTGAGGAGGAGGAAGAGAGGAGGGGGAGGGGTTAGAGGTTCGAGTAGGGGGTGTATTGGAAGAAGTAAAGATTTTTAGATTTTTAGGGTGGATTTGGGTAAGGGGGGAGGGATGAAGGAGAGATAGAACATAGAGTAGGAGAAGGAATGAGAGCTTTGAAGTGGTCTGAGAGAAATATGGAAAGGGGGGGATTTATCACAGAAAGTTAAGATAGTATGTTTGAAAAAATTTGTGTACCAGCGGTGTATGGGTGTGAAAAGTGGGGGTTGAATGCCAGGTCAAGGAAGAAGTTTGAAGTATTTGAGATGAAGGGGTTGAGAGCGGTTTGTGGGTTAGCAGAAGGGAGAGGATTAGGAATAGGGTGGTGAGGGAGAGATGTGATTGGAGGAATGGTTTGGTGGGAAGAGCGGAGAAGGGAATGTTAAGATGGTATGGGCATCTAGTGAGAATGGAGGAAACAGAGAGTGGTTAGGAGAGTTTGTAGGCGAGGGGCTAGGAAGGGAGGAAGGGGGAGACAGAATTGAGGTTTGGATTGGATGGAATAAAGGAGATCTGGAGGAGGGGAGGGATGAGGGAGGAAGAGGGTAGGGTGTTGGCGAGGGAATAAGAGTTGGTGGAGGAGGTGGGTGAGGGCGAATGAGGGAGTGTGGATGAGAGAAGGCTGTACGTCAATACCGTCAAGCGGGAAAGTGTAGGAAAATAAATAAAATAAATATATAATATATTATTATATATTATAATATATATATATATATATTAATATATATATATTATATTATATATATATATATATATTCTATATATAATATTATATATATATATATATATATATAATATATATATATATATATATATATATATATATATATATTACAAGTTACTGCTACAATAATAAAAATTTGCTATTGTTGATTTAAAGAGAAAATAAAAAAAATAAAAATAACAAGTGATAATATAAATTTGATATCATGACACCAGCAATCCTATACTTATCACCCGTTGAAATTATTCCCCTTCATTTTGGAACACCCTGTATATTGAAATAAGTCTGTCATCGAAATTAAAAAGCAAAGTCTCACTTTTCCTATTTCCAATTTTCATATTTGAAATGTGAAAATTTGCGAAGTGTTGATCAAGAAATGACTGCAACGCGAGAGAGACGTTTCCCATTCACCATCTCTTGTCATTTGTAACGAAGTCGTATTTGCTCGAGAACGAATTTCTATGGGATTCTCAAGGATCAGAATTCAGATTTTAATTTGAATTTCTCGTATTTCAGACATATCTCATAATAATAATAATAATAATAATAATAATAATAATAATAATAATAATAATAATAATAATAATAATAATAATAATAATAATAATAATAATAATAGTAATAATAATAATAATAATAATAATAATAATAATAATATTATTATTATTATTATTATTATTATTATTATTATTATTATTATTATTATTATTATTATTATTATTATTATTCTCAAACATCATTAATTATTATTATTATTTTATTATTATATTATTATTATTATTATTATTATTATTATTATTATTATTATTATTATTATTATTATTATTATTATTATTATTATTATTATTATTATTATTATTTCAGACATCTCTCATAAATAATAATAATAATAAGTAATATAATAATATAATAATGAATAATAATAATATAATAATAATAATATAATAATAGTAATATAAGAATATAATATAACAATAATCAATATAATTATAATAATAATAATATAATAATATAATATAATATTATTATTATTATTATATTATTATATTATTATTATTATTATTATTTATTATTATTATTATTATTATTATTATTATTATTATTATTATTATTATTATTATTATTATATTATTTATTATTATTATTATTATGTATTATTATTATTTAGACAACCAAAGTTATTTGCGTCAACACTGACAAGGCCTATATAATATTTCAGCTCAACTTACCCCTTACTTAAAAATGCACTAATTAAACTTTATTGAATGGAGCGTACCGCATTGCTCTGACTGAACTTTTTGACGCAGAGCTCTCAAGAATTAAACAGAATCTTGTTAAAAATAACTTTCCCCAATATCTGCTAGATAAAAATTTAGTGATGCAGCATATGTCATTTTTTTTCGCATCCGCATCATGGGATGGGATGCGAAATGTTTGATTTTACATCCGCGGATGCGTATGCGGATGCGGATGCGGATGTTTGATATATTATATTATATATATATATATAATATATATATAATAAATATATATATATATATATTATAATATTATATATATTAACTATATATATATATATATATATTATGCTAAATTTTCGAGTTTTGAGCCACATATATAATATATGTTACGGGTGCAGGAACGGGAACGCAACTAAGATACACCACCTACTATTTCCCCCAACTCCGACTTATGAAAGAGATTTTCAATTGATTATATACATTTTCACTAGTTTTTGAAATTCAAATAAGGAGGTTGTTCATGAAAAATCAAATTTTGCTTTCTGCTGAGAGTCTTATTTCTCTTTTTATATATATTAGCCCAGTATTGTAAATACTTCTCACTTGGAAAAACTAGTTGGAAGCAAGGCACGTATTTTTTGCAAGTTTACTTAAGCGTGGGGTAAACAATTTTGCTTAATTTTTCACCAACTGATAGGTATTATTTGCATCTAGTGTTTTTTCTTGGTGATAGTTTTCAATCATTTTGCATCTACATTTTTTTTAATGTGTGTGTTTCTTTCATAACTACTCAACTGTAGAATTCTCCAGCTGAATCTGTTATTGATTTAAATTCTGAGGTTGTTTTGGTTCTGTAGATTTCGGTTTTTTTTTCCTTTTAGGATGGTGGCGAATTAAAACTGTTCGCTTGAAATTTTCAACTGACACAAAGTGCGATTTAACTTGTTCTACTTTTGTGTTACAAAAAAACTTGCTTATAACGGGGATCTAGTAAGTTTCAATAGCATGAAAGGTCTTAATTTCCACCGAATCAAAGCGGTTTTTCTAGCTTGTTTTAATTACATCTTTCATTCTTTTAAACCGTCTTCATTTTCATTTGAAGATGGATCAAAATGCTTCCTTATGCCAAATACAAAAAAAATTTCCATCGCTTGTGGAAAAGATTTGTATATTTGGCAAATCAAGCAAATGAGTAAAGCTTTGCCAAAAATGACCCATGCACACATGGGGTGTTTGGCAAAGAGTTCGACGAACTTTGCATCCCTAATCTCATGTGACTCTGTTGACTCAAATTATTATGAACGTGTGAGATCATGAGTTATCATTACACAGTTGAGTTGAGTCCCATGTCTCTCATATGAAGTTTTGCGTTCAGAAATTCCATTCTTGCGTTTTTTCATTATAAAATCTTTTTAATTCGCAATAGACATCCGCGCAACATCCGCAGGACAAAGCACGAATGCGGATGCGGATGCGGATCTTTAATAATGTGCGGATGCGGATGCGAATGTTACCTGCATCACTAGATAAAATCATTAAAACTTTTATAAATAAGAAAATTCTCGAAGAAAAAGCAGAAGATAATAGGGATAGCTTGACTTTCTTTTTCAGATGCAAACGATAGATAGATTTAATTATGAAAATATCCGGTTAAGGAAATAATTCAGTATCAACATGTCCAAATCTAACGATAAAGGAATAAAACTTGATGACTATAAGCCACTGAAACTTTCTTCTATGTTTTCTGAAAGAACTAGTGGGACTAAGGAGAATGTGAGTCATGTAGTATACCGATTTCTCTGTAATAAAGATGGCTGTAATGCCTTTACATCGGGTATACTACTAATTATCTCAAACTTCGTGTCTACACATACTACAAGCTAGTAAGATTTTGAACACTTGAAAACGTATCAGGAAGCCCAAACCAACCTGATTTCTAATTTTGACATATTAACCCGGCAGGAATTTTTTTTGAACTGAGGTTGCTGAGTAGTTCTTAAAAAAAGCAGCAGCTAATTTCAACATAGTACAATGAAATGACAATTTTTGAATTTTTTTAGATTTGGCTAGATAAAATCTCTCCATTGATATATTTACTATTTAAGGATTTTAGATTTACGTTAGTTAAAACTTTAATTTGTTTCTTCTATTTATTTTTTTTATGTTTCAAATCCCTTCATTTTGTTTCTCATTTGTTTTAATTAGATTTTAGAACTGTCCGATGATGCTGAAGTAGCAGTCGAAATATTAGATTAAAAGAATTTCAGAAAGCTGTTGTTCTATTCATTCTAGAATAGTCCTTAAAAAATCAATCATGAACGGTTGATACCTTTAGGAAATTGGAAA
>JABUQX010031228.1:0-42500 GCA_015478945.1 Trachelipus rathkii | reverse complement strand
ATTATTATTATATATATTATATATATATATATATTAAATTTATAAATAGCTTTCATATATTTATAAATATTATTATTTCATGTATATATATGTCTATTATTATTATTTTACTTATATTATATATATATACATGGTTACATATTATATAAGATATATTATATATTATATTATTATTACATATTATTATTATTATATCTGCTGTATTTGGTTATATATATATATATTATTATATTATTATTATTATATATATATTATATATATTATATATATATATATATTATTATTATATATATATTATATATATATATTATATTATATTATTTTTATACATACATACATATTATATATATACATATTATAGGTTATTACATATATATATATATATATATATATATATATATATATTATAAATGTTATATTATATTATTATTATATTATTATATATATATATATACAAACTATATATATATATATATATATATTTGAATATTATATATATATATATATATATATATATATATATATATATATATATATATATATGCAAAAATCTTTAGAGAATTATAAAAAGCTCAAACACTTAAAATGTAAAGAAACAAATTAAAACCACTTAAGAACTAAACAGGGAAATCAAAATATTAAAAATTTAACAGTACTTTACGTTTCGAGACTAAAGTACAATACACGGTAAACATAATAACTAGAATCTAAGCATCGAAAACAAATGAAATAGATTTGGCACTGCGTAAAAGGAGCGAACACGGTAAACTATGGTACAATATCTCTTCTTCAGAACTTTTAATGGAAATAAAACTAATTTTAACAAAATAAATAATAAAATTAAAATATGAAATATAAAAAATGAAAGCAAATTAACAGATGGCAACAAAAAATTGATTCACAATAAATTATTTGATGATAAATATTTAGGTTTTTCAGATATGAAATTTCTTGTTATTAGATCACAATTAAAGAATCCTTCGGAAATATTAAAATTACACATAGTTGAAGGACAGGATCCAATATTGGGGATTTTGGGACCCCATTTTAGCCCCACACCTAGAAATGAACATTAAATTCTTAATTTTCAGACAATTTTGATGGATAGAAAGGCAAACCGCAGCTTTTTTTGGCCTCTAAAATATTGGTGCAGCTTTGTGCTGTAGCCCAGCTTAGGCGTTTGAGAACCTATTTTTTCAACATTTTTTCATATCAACTTCTACAATTTTTTTCGAAATGACTTCAAACTTGAAATATACATAGATGGGTCTATTACGCACAAAATGTTAGAAGTAGTTTTTTGATTTTTGGAAAATTGTGCTCAGCAATGTCGAATTTCAAAACCTACTTTTTTTTTTCAATTGCTGAGCACAATTTTCCAAAAATCAAAAAACTACTAACATTTTGTGCGTAATAGACCCATCTATGTATATTTCAAGTTTGAAGTCATTTTGAAAAAAATTGTAGAAGTTGATACGAAAAAATGTCAAAAAATTAGGTTCTGAAAAAATGAAAACGTCGAAACAATGACCACAGACACAGAAAAACACCCGAAAATGACGTTTTAGAGGTAAAAAAAAAACCTGCGGTTTGCTTTTTCCCCCATCAAAATTGTCTGAAAATTAAGAATTTTATGTCCATTTTTAGGTGGGGGCTAAAATGGGGTCCCAAAATCCCCAATATTGGATCTTCTCCTGAAATGAAAAAAGATTCTAATAATTGATTTAAATTTTTATCCTTTGAGTTAAACAAAAAAGTTGCACCTTCCCAATTAATGTTGTGCTCATTCTGTGAAAGATGTCTAAAAATGACATTTTGGTCATTTCCTCTTCTAACCTCACCCCTATGTTGTTCTAATCGGACCTTCAAGGTCTTTAACGTTTCACCGAAGTATGAATTAACACAAGATCCACAAGGAATTTTGTAAACGCCCCAGTCTTTTCAAATTTAGTGGTATTATTTTTGATCAAAATTTGTGACAAGGTATCCGGAAAACTGAATACAATAGTGATATCAAATAAGTGTTTAAACATAAATTTAATGTCAAGTAGTTGAGGTGAGAATGGGATGACTTTAATGTTATCATTTAGAAAAGGATTGTGTTCTCTTAATCCCAAAAAGCTAGAATAAGCCTGTTTGTACTTCTTATGAATTAAAAATTGGGGATAGGCTAGGTTTCTAAATGTACGAAAGATAAAATCAACTTCTTGTTTCAAATATGGAGGATCACAATAATTGAACGATCTCAAAAACATGTTAAAAATAACATTATTTTTAATTTGAAGAGGATGAGAAGAAAAATAATGGAGCAATTGATTAGTATGTGTTGGCTTGCGATACACTTTAAAAGATAAAGAAGTTCCTGTTTGTATAATTAGAATGTCCAAAAAAGGAATGCATCCATCAACTTGTGTTTCGTATGTAAATTTGATAGAAGGGGTTAAATTATTAATTTGAAGAAGGAAATCATTAATGGTAAAGGATGTAGGGACAATAGTAATTGTAATTGTTTCATGGAAGAGATATGTTGACGATGTCATTACTGTTGTCCCTACATCCTTTTCCATTAATGATTTCCTTCTTCAAATTAATAATTTAACCCCTTCTATCAAATTTACATACGAAACACAAGTTGATGGATGCATTCCTTTTTTGGACATTCTAATTATACAAACAGGAACTTCTTTATCTTTTAAAGTGTATCGCAAGCTAACCCATACTAAAAAACAATTGCTCCATTATTTTTCTTCTCATCCTCTTCACATTAAAAATAGTTATTTTTAACATGTTTTTGAGATCGTTCAATTATTGTGATCCTCCATATTTGAAACAAGAAGTTGATTTTATCTTTCGTACATTTAGAAACTTAGCCTATCCCCAATTTTTAATTGAAATTCATAAGAAGTACAAACAGGCTTATTCTAGCTTTTTGGGATTAAGAGAACACAATCCTTTTCTAAATGATAACATTAAAGTCATCCCATTCTCACCTCAACTACTTGACATTAAATTTATGTTTAAGCACTTATTTGATATCACTATTGTATTCAGTTTTCCGGATACCATGTCACAACTTTTAATCAATAATAATACCATAAATTAGAAAAGATGGGGCGTTTACCAAATTCCTTGTAGATCTTATGTTAATTCCTACATAGGTGAAACGTTAAAGACCTTGAAGGTCCGATTAGAACAACATAGGGGTGAGGTTAGAAGAGGAAATGACCAAAATGCCATTTTTAGACATCTTTCACAGAATGAGCACAACATTAATTGGGAAGGTGCAACTTTTTTGTTTAACTCAAAGGATAAAAATTTAAATCAATTATTAGAATCTTTTTTCATTTCAACTAAATCTAATTTTAATATTTCCGAAGGATTTTTTAATTCTGATCTACTAACAAGAAATTTCATATCTGAAAAAAACTAAATATTTATCATCAAATAATTTATTGTGAAGCAATTTTTAGTTGTCATCTGTTAATTTGCTTTCATTTTTTATATTTCATATTTTAATTTTATTATTTATTTTGTTAAAATTAATTTTATTTCCATTATAAGTTCTGAAGAGGAGACATTGTACTTTTAGTCTCGAAACGTAAACCACCGTTTAATTCCTTTTAAGAACTTATATTCTCGGTTCGTTCCTTTTTATATATTTAATTGTTTCATTTTTATATATATATATATATATATATATATATATATATATATATATATATATATATATATATATATATATATATATATATATATATTTTGTACATCTATCTTTAAAGATACATATATATATATATATATATATATATATATATATATATATATATATATATATATATATATATATAGGGTAAAGAAGGCATTTTTAAATATATGTTATTATATATATCAGGCGCGGCTTTACGGGGGACACAGGAGGCCGGGCCTCCTCTAAAAAAATAAAAGAAACTAATGTAATAAAATTATTCAAATTACTATTTATTACTATTAAAATAATGTTTAAAATGTTATACAAGGACGCTAATTTTACATTAAAATCATTTATTTTCTTCCGAACATTATTTTTCATATGAATCATTGACTGGAGGCATTTCGATGTGTGCCTACTAGAGAGCTTAATTATAATGCTTAAAACACTGGTTGTCATGGCAACGTAAAGAAACCTTATTCTTATTTTGTCTATTTTGAGGAGTTTTCCACAAAGCCTCCTCTCGAGCGTCTTAAAATAAATCCTCCCAAAATTGGCAACTCTACTCGTAAGTAGAGTTGCCCTTTGCAATAAATATGTGAAACAAAATAAAGAAAACTATTTAAAAAAAAAAAAAAAATTAAATAAAAAACTTATTTAATATATATATATGTTGAAGAAGTAGCATATATATATATATATATATATATATATTACTAAGCTTAATTTATTTATTTTAGGTTTACAATTAGATTAAAAAGAGCATATAAAGCAGTATATAGCAGGGCATGCTGGCTATTGCATATATAGCAGTTATTGTTATATATATATATATATATATATATATATATATATAGCCATATATTATATATATATATATATATATATAGTTAGTATATATATATATATAGTATATATATATATATATATATATATATATATATATATATATATATATATATATATATATATATATATATATATATATATATATATATATATATATATATATATCGAGAGAGACGAGAGAGAGAGAGAGAGAGAGAGAGAGAGAGAGAGAGAGAGAGAGAGAGAGAGAGAGAGAGAGAGAGAGAGAGAGAGAGAGAGTTATACTAAAATTTACTATATTGAGACCGGATTGCCAAGGTGTAAGAAGCGAAGGAAAAGTCCCAGATTGGGGACTCATGCGGGGGCAGCGCTAAGTTCACGCACGTAAAGATTTTAAGTGTGATTAGAGGCTGTATTTTGGATCACCCTGTCAATCAGTCTAGGTTTAACTCTAAACTGCAAGGTAGATAGCCATCCTCCCTCATGATGAAACTGTGCTGTCAATAACATTAAGAATGCATACGTGGTTTTGTGATATGCTGAATTATGGAAACTACGATGAATATAACTGGTTTGCAAGGTTTTTGGATCACGCACAATGCAGGATTAAAAGGAGAGTAGTATTTGACTCTTGAGACCAAGGTGTAATTGCCGTACGGACAGGTGTGGTAGAACTATAAGATGGTTAAAGAGAAACTTCCTCCGGTTTTAAATTATTGTAGGGTTGGTAACTCGTGGGTACGAAATTTATGAAATTTAATTATTGAAATGGAAATTGACAAGCTGTATGTTAAAATTATATTATAAAGTCTTTTACTAATGGTGTTTTACGAATGGAAATTGTCATGTATAAATATAAAATTACGAAAATCTTTATTTATTAATATTCCTCCGCGTTGAACAGCAGACAATAAGAGGAAATAACTTTCACTGTTAAAATATATATATATATATATATATATATATATATATATATATATATATATATATAGCAGATAGAGTATATATATATATATATATACATATATATATATATATATATATATATATATATATATATAATATATATATATATATTATTGAAGAGTATATAAGAAGTTGAATAGTTATATATATACATATATATATATTATATATTATATATATACATATATATATTATATATATATACATGCATATACTGAAGCGCCCCCATGTTTCTCTGTTCACACGAGCTTCAATAATCGATATATATATATATATATATATTATGATGATATATATATATATATATATATATATATATATATATATATATATATATATATATATATATATATATTATGTTATATATAAGATATATATATATATATATATATATATATATCTTTCTGATATCATGTTCACTACCTATACATATGTAAGTAAATATTTGTGTGTGTAAAGTTAACCTCACAAAAATGAACAGTTCGAAACAAAGTTCATGTTCAATTCTTGAAGTTCAATTTAGGGTTTCTAAGTCCCATTAAAGTGTCTCGTAAATCTCCTGTTTCAAAACTAAATATTAATTAGACCAGTTTTGTCCTTTTTTTTCTTTTTTTTGTAATTCTCTTAGATTGAATCAATAAGTTTTATCTCACTTCTTCCAGTGGAATTTTAATTGCATTATTATTATTATTATTATTGTTATTATTTTTATTATTATTATTATTATTATTATTATTATTATTATTATTATTATTATTATTATTATTATTATTATTATTATTATTATTATTATTATTATTATTATTATTATTATTATTATTATTATTATTATTTTTATTATTATTATTATTATTATTATTATTATTATTATTATTATTATTATTATTATTATTATTATTATTATTATTATTATTATTATTATTATTATTATTATTATTATTATAATATATATAGATATATGCTTAGGGAAACAATTAGGGACAGAAGTTTCTCTTATTAAACAAAATTCTATAAAAGTTGGAAATTTTCAAAAACCTTTAGACTTATTCTTACAAATTCCGTTGCTCTCTACATGTATGAATATTGCATCGCATTTCAGGAGCTGTTTCACTCTCTTAACTCTTCTAAAAAAACGTAGAATCCACGATTTATTTTCTCATCAACACTCGCATTCTCATTGATTCTCTCCCTCATCTTTTCCAAGCCACAAACCATTGTTCTATTCTTCTTTCATCGCTTTAGCAATGGACCCTGGTCTTCAATACTCTTTTGTCGCATATCTCATTTTTTGAGAAGCGACTAGAAATTAGTCATTCTAATCATTTATCTTTACAACTTTCCCTAATTACAGACTAAACACTTTCGTTCATTATTTAATGCACTCTACCAATAATGTTTAGAAAATGGTTACTTTAAAAAAAATAATTCTCCACTTTTTTTTTATAGCTTACGTACTTATAAACATTGAGTTTTTAGAGACTTCGTTACTTGATTGTAAAAAAGAAATATAATTATCGGTGTTTAATGAGTAATAGGAAAGAATCTTATTAATTTTATGATATTATATAGATATATATTATCTATATATAAACACTAAGTTTTTGATATTTCGTTATAACTATGATATATATATTAAAATCTCCTATCTGTTAATATATATATATGTTAAAAGTATAATATATAGTATATTTATAATTATTAATTAATTATTTATAATTATTATATATATATAATATATATTTATTATATATATATATATATATATATAATAGATATATTTAAATATATTATTATATATATAATATATTCAAGCTATTATTCATATAATAGTTATATATAAATTTTATATTATATATATTTAATATACTAATTATTATAATTATATTATATTAATAAATATATAATTTATTAATTAACAGATTAAATTAATATATTTAAATATTATTATATTATCATAATTATATTTTAATTAATAATATATATAAATATATATATATACTATATATATCGTTTATAATGGGGCAAAGTTGGCCCCAGTATATAGGTTTCGATACCATATAATCAGTAAGTAATTACTAGTGTAGATAAATAATCTAGTAGAAAGTTCCTACCTCCTAGTAATAAGTGGACTGTGCCCGGAGAGTGATGATATTTTCTAATATATATATTAATTTTAGATACTTTAGATACTACCCATAGCACTCATTATATTATTGGTTATACATATTAATACTATATATTTAATATTCTATTCATGTTATCATAATCATATCATATATAAATAAAATATTATACAATATATTACTTTATTTCATTATTTATTTAGCTATATCATTATGGCCCCAGTGTTTTGTCTAAGAATAAATAGCCAGTTAGATTTCCTTAAAGAAATTCGAGTAGAAGGGCGCCGGTGTGAAATCTTTTATGTTCATTTCCTAATCAGTCCAAAGAGCTTGAATGTGCTTCCATCACGTTTGTATTTGAATATGAATCGATGGATGTAGAAAAATCGAAGAAGGAAGGAGTGGTAGAACATTTTGCAGTGAAGTTTCGCTGTAAGATGAGTCATAAGGCTAGACTATGGTTCTGTCGAAATAGCTAGGTATCACGAGCTAATTGCTATCATATTGATGACATGACGAAGTTCCAGACGCCCGCGTAATTTTTCTCCTGCAACGATCTCACTCCGAGGGTATGGAATAGAAAGGTCAGAGGCAGTCTCATTTATATTATGTCGTTAGATAATAATGCCTCAGGAATGTGTTGCTAAATTGATATGCGGATCGTTTCCGGCCGATGAGCAAGGAAACCTGATACGAGAGGAGAGGAGACTTGAGTGTGGGATGGTAGGATGGAGAGAGGTATGATCAGGAGGAGAAGAGGTGAGAACGCTCTGATGATAGACACTGATTTCCAGAAGAGGCATTTGGCGGGTAGAGAGAGGAGATGAGGAAGAGATGTGAGTGGTGAAATAGAGGGAGGATGGTGATGAATGATGAAGTAGGTAGTGGATGAGGAGATCGGAGAATATGTGGAAGAGTGAAGAGAGAGCTATGACAGAGATAGGAGAGATGCAGGAGACGGTGCAACGTTGGCTCTGTCCAAAGGCTCGCACTCCTTTGGATTTCCTCCTTTCTTCCTTACATTAATGGTATCTCGTAGCAATATGATCTTTCAGAAAAATCGCTCACATAGTAACGGTGTTGTGACGGGGCGACTTGTTAACATTCTTTTTCTGGAGATGTCATAGTGGTGGTTCCCCAGTGGTTCCTGTGTAAGCGAGACGGCCTACTGTGTGGATGTGACCTAGTGAAATGGGTAGATTCATTAATGATCTTCTACCTGCCACGATCTAGGAAATAGATAGTCCCTACGGATGATGCCGAATGACTCGAGCCCGAATTGCATTCTGAGAGTCACATCGATTTATCAATTATGGGCTGACCGCCGATGGATAGCTGAAGAGAGAGTACTTTTGAATCTTTGACTAATGAATTGCTTCTACGTCGGTTAATTCCTTATTAGATCTTCACCTTTCTTCTGGATTTGCTTACTATGTCTGGCTCTAAATGCCTGAGAAGTAGATATTTTACACAGATAGGCCTCGGCGGGATTATATGCAATGATGATGTCCTTCTCAACATTGGGAATGATGGAAGAAAATTGCATTCAAATAATTTCTATTAACATCATATAAAAGAAGTATAGATGTCACCTTGGAAACTCCGGCTATAAATCTCCCGTTCTTTGCTAGTAAAAGTGCAACTATTCCTATCTACCTCCTTACCAATAGTTTGTTTATCTAGAGAAACAAATTATTTGATTAGCTATCTCTTTCAAACGGTATGATATAATTACGAGGTTGGTTTTTTTGAAGATGTGGCGTCTCTTTTGGCTTGGTTGACGAAAGATATATAATGCATAGCCTTAGGGCTATATGTACTTTGTAACTAGAATTAAAAGCATAAAACAGAGATAATGTTACTGTGGAACCTCAACTCGTTCACAACGGTTGCTAGGGCGGCCTCAAAGAATAAGATACATAAGATAACTGATTGTTGAGAGACTTAATAAAACAACAAGGATTATCATGATTTTCAGTTGGAAGTACTGTGGACAAGTAAGTTTAATGGATATTGATCGAAGCCCCCTTCGCATAATTGTCTTTTTGTATATAGCGTGGGGCTCCTATATAAAAAAATGAAAAGTAGGAAAAGAGAGTAGTAGGTTCTGCATAAGAGTTGGATTAAGGGACTATGTGAGAGCTTTCCATTCTGAAGAGCTTCATGCTTTCCAGTGGCTATACAAGGGTGCCTAATTAGCATATCGGGGCCCTTTGTATGGAGTCAGTGCTTCATCTGGGGAGTGAGCTCTTAGTGGGTGATTAATTATGACAGCCGGTTATCTTGAAATGAGAGGTGAAAGTGCGAGTGAGAGGGTCAGAAGATAGATAAAAGGCCTCGAAGAAGCGATTTGGAAGAATTCTTTGTTGTCTTGTTGCATTTACCATGGTCTCTCGCAATTGTGGCACCTCTCTAAATTCTTTATTGTCGAGTGCCATGTTGGGTGCTTATATCTCCTTTTTCTATAGGTACGCGGCGGCAGGTGCTCGGGAACTTATCACTCGCGTACCACAGCTTACGACGCCCTTCGTAGCACAAGGGGTGCTGTGTCGGCGCTATGAGTTTTGTGTTTGATATTGGTAATTCCAGGCTGGTTCGCTCGGTACTTCCTTTTTTCCTGCCACCCTCTGTTTGTTTCATTCCTCTGTCAATCAAATTTACGTGGTTCATCATGTCCTGCTGAATTTAATCTTCTTCACTTTAAAGCCTGGGAGGTCTAGTGGGCTCTGTGACGTGACTACATCTGGTAGTGTTCGTTTGCGGTGTTCCGGGGTTGGTGTTAGTTAATGTTTTGAATGAATAATGTATGGTGGGGTGTCTTGTGCAACAAGTGTGTGGTGCTCGGTGGTTGAAAGGAGGGGTGTGTTGTGCTGTTGCGGTGAGTGGTGGGTGTGTGAGGGGTAGTGGGGGGCGGGAGTATGGTGTGTGAGTGTGTGGTGGGGTGTGGTGTGTGTGAAGGTTAGGAGTAGGTTGGGTTGGTTTGATGAAATGGTGGTGGGAAGGAGTAAGCGTAGGTGTGTGGTTGGAACAGGGTTTGGTTGTGTCAGACACTTGTTGTGGTGTTTTATTGGTTGGGGTAGGGACGGGTTTTAAATTTCAGCAGACTGTGGGTGTGTGTGTAGTTGGTGTGGAGTGTGTATGGTAGTGGGGTAAGAGAGTGGGTGGTGTGGGGTGAAAACAACTGGTAAGAATCTATATAGTGTGTGGGTAAGAGTATATAAAGTGGTAGACGTTTAAAGAGATTGTGTGTGTTGTGTTAGGTGTGGGTTATATAGGTTTGGAATGAAATGAGTTTTCTAGAGATAGTATAATATAATAATCAGTATTATTACAAATTAGTTGAATACATATATATATATTAGTAATTAGTGGTATATATATATATTAGAGAGAGATGGTGGCTAATTGCAGACAAATGACGGAGCGGAGGAGAAGGATTAGAAGTGAGAGAAGAGAGAGCAGACAGGAGAGACGGTTGCGGTGTGGTGTGTGTGTTTGTAGAGAGTGATAGTGAGTTACAGCTTCGAGAAGTGCATAGGATCACAAACTGCTAAGGGGTCGCGATCTTGATAGCTTAGTAATTAATAATTATGTGATAAAATAGTAAGATAAAAGAAATGGTTATGATAGAAATTATATAAAAGTAGTTAGTTGAAACAATATATTTAATAAGATAACTAGAGTAAATATAATATATAGTAATATATATAAATGAGAAGTAATAGGGATCTGCCAATACCTCTTTCGACAAAGCTTATAATGTTACAGTGAACAATAAAGATAGTGATATTAATATAATAACTCAATAGTTAAAGGACGTGAATAGTAGTAATATAATTATATATGATGATAAAGTTGGTATATGATTCATATGATTGTAAGAGTGTACACTTAAAGAGGATGGCGAGGGACGCTTGTGACAGTTTTACCCACTCTTTTGGTGTGTGTGTGGCGCACTCAGACCAAGCCTTTTCTTAGTCCTAGCAGTGTGGTTTCACCCAATGAACTTAGGTGAAAATGTGACGACTATGCGAGTGGGTGATATTAATGGGTTGAAAATAGTGATGAGTTATGGATGTTGTATAGCCTGTGAGATGAATGAAGTAGTGGGATATGCTTCAAAATACAAAAAGCTTCTGAGCCTTTTCAGGTTGTATTGGTCTGTTTCGTTTCGTCAGTTAATGAGGATTTATACAGGTGCTACTTTCAAAATGAGAAAGGACGAATCAACTAGCTATCACGTAGTTGAAAGGGGTGGGTGTGTTGCTAAAGAATCAATTCTCAGCTAGAGATAGGATTATCTGACATAACAGATGATGTGGAAAAACTTCTCGTTGATTTCACAAAATCTTAGTGGATATCGCCCGTTCACTCTTCGTCATGGACCAAAGGCTACTCTGATGTATCTTGATATGTCCAAAGCTTGTCTGTCGATCTCTTATATTTTGCGAATGTCCTCGGAGTCAAATCTGAGGTGATGTAAGGTCTGGTTGATAACCTTGCTGAACAAGGATCTAACTTTTCAGTTCGCTTGCTGCGTAGTAAAGCACAAAGAAGGTTTTGTTTACTGGGTATCGCGTGGTAATTCAATGCAAATGTAGTTTTCGCGCTGGAGAGCAGCATGCGTACACTCTCGCGTGGTCTGTTTTCTGGTGATCGTGTTTTGCTTATTATCCATTTCTGTTGTGGTGGGGTATTGGCTTTCTGGCCTGATTAAGCAGCTCTTTAATCTTCACATAGATTGCCTAAATAAAGTGATATGAGTTTTAGACCCTCTAGTAAACAGATAGTGTAAGAAATTGTGTGTGATGGTCATCATAAAGTCTTATATAGTATAATCAATATAACAGTAGTATATATATAATATATATAATATATTATATATTATATATATATATATATAGTATATATAGTATAGGAGTATTAGTTATTATAAATGAAGGGTAGCTATGGATATTATGATATTGTAAGTTGTAAGAGAGGTTAGTATATATAGTATATAGTGATATATACTTATTAGTAAGTTGTTATAGAGTAATTAATAATATTAGGCAAGTAAATAAGAGTAGCGTAGTATAGTCTACGTAGTATATGAGCTAAGGGTGTTAGAGAATAATTGAGAGTAGGTAGAGTTGTAGCTAAGAGTAGATAATGTATAAGAAATACAAGAGTAATAGTAAGTGGTAGTATAAGTAGTATAAGAGTGTGATTAATATTGGATAAGTAGTATTAGATATACTTATATAAGTATGTAATGATATAGATGGTTGATATTATGTGAGTAAAGATGATGTTGAGTAGTAGTAAAATTCATGGGTTATAGATGGAGTATATATGGGTATAGTAGTACAGCACAAGTTTATATCTCTATGTCGATTTGATAACACACCTTGCAATTGAAAATAAAGCTGTAGAATCGGTAAATGTTGTGTCAGAACGAACTCTAGCTTTGTCATATCAAATTTCTCAAGAATATACAGTTTAAGTGTTATTATGAAATACGATAGTATTATATATTAAATTCGTAATTTATTTATTATTATAGATTTTACTAATGCTAAGAATTGATTACAATAGTTGGCTATGAAATGATTTGACATATCAAACATTTATAATTATAATTTAAATAGATTGAACTTGTATACAAATAAATAAACAGATGAATGTTATAAATACAAATACTGTTTGCTGGAAACGGAGCTCGTAGTATGGAAGTGTTTATAGAGAAAATAAGTCTTTATATTGATGCAGTTAGACCCTAGTTGCACCCCTAGTATTTATATTACAGTGAACAGAGAGCTTTGAACTCACTCACCCTGATCTCTCCATCGATACTAAGATATATAGTTTATAATTAGGAGGAGTCACTATAAGTTAACTATTTCGTACTAAGTGTCCAACAAGATATATAAGTTGACCGTGCACTACTTTATGAGGTAGTGCCTATAGTTTGATCTAAGTGTTCAAATGGATCACTATATAAGTGTCAGTGGACTGTAGTATAATGAGTTCCAGTCCCTAGGTACTGTTTAGCTACTACTCCAAGTTGATTCTCACTCTCTATTTATTTAGAGTTTGCCCAGTGCCAGTGCGAGTGTCGTCGTTGACGTGCACAGTGCCAAGTGCGACTTATATCGAATTAATTCCCGTATCATCGAGAACCGATGTTAATAATCAGAAAGTGAATATTATAACCCCCATATAAACGATATGCGAGTGAGTATTGAGGTAAATGTACAGATAGTTAAGAAATAATATTACATAGACGCTATAAGTTACGATAAGATTGAGTTTACCCCGCTATGAGCATAATACTCAACCTGCGTAGGGACTAGTTTACCCAAAAATCGGTATTATGACATAGAAAAGTAGGTTATCAGGACAGGAACAGTCGCCTGGCGATAGGAAGTAGGTAGTTTTACCGAGGGATAAAGTATGGTGATCGCTTATAGTGTGAGATGTGGGTGCCGAAAAAAATCAATAAATTATTTCTATTGGTACAGCCATGATACTATATAGTGTCTAAATAGATTGTATTATTAGATTGATTAGTTACCCTTAATCGTCTTAGTTAGATAAATACGTTATTGGAGTATGCTGCCCCTACTGATTGTGTATATTTCTCCAGTGTTAGATAAAGATTTCAGCGATAGCGAAGCTTTCGGTAGGTGTAGCTATATAGTCAAATATAACTTGATAATAACTTAATTGCTATCTGACAGCTTTGAGTGATCATGAGATTCGTTATGTGTATATAGGTTTCTAGTGTTTCCAATAGATACGTGATAGTAATTGAATATAGGCTTGTTCCGCATTATAGTTGCGCGCGAAAAATCTTGTTTCTGTGCAATTTTATATCTGATGATGGGGTGTTGTTCTCGTCGGACATTTACTCCAGAGTCAGTAGGATATAATGTATTGCTCGTTAGAGTGAGTCTAGCTTGAGATTGTTGGTGTCGCTTAAGAGATATGCCTAGGAGCTGATGGATTTCGACCGCGGGTGTTTATAATTACGTGCTAGTTCTTGCTCGTCGCTGTGTTGAGCTCGTCCAATTAGCTGTTCATCCTAGTACGTTGTAGAGGCCTTATCTCTCTCTTTAGTGCGGCTATTCGTCATGCTTGTTCACTTTTTCTGTTGGAACGCATTATTTTAGTAGTCGTGATGGGCTTGGAACTCTATCAATCTCGTTTTAGAAGAATGTGCGCGGCATGATTGGTTTGATGGTTGCGATACTTTGCGACTGGTTCGTTTTTTCTCATTATGTCTGTGTATGAGTCATCATTAGTGGTGTTCCTTCAATTCGATATCTGATGTCGGAGCTCATTCTGCTGAGTTTTATATTTGCTCCTTAAGGTTTATGAGAATTAGATGGATTCTCTACCTCTCTGTGCTATAGAGACATGTGTATAGATACTGTAAGTTCAAGATTTTAGTATACTGCGAGTGTACTCGCGACCCGTGTTGCCTGCTAGTTCTCTCGTGTCATATGAGCATATGGGTATAAATTTTAACTTGTCCGTGCCTTGTGTTGAACAGTTATTCTCTTAAAGCTCTATTTTACTGTTGGTCTAATGGTCTATCTAGCCTGATAATATGAATCATTTTCGAGAACTGGGACGTCTAAGTAAGGACTGACACTATTCGAGGACTAGGCAGTGGGGTAATTTAAATATCCCCTACCAATCTTGGCGTAGCAGATGATGTAGTTAAATTGGTGTATCTCGCTATGGGAGTCCTGTAGTTTAAGCGGCATTGCACAGGAGAGGGTGTTAAAAAGAGCTTACAAGATCTTAGAGTTAGACTAGGCTGACAGAGTCTCCCATATAGGAGGTGACGAGGTTGAAGTTCTAGTGCTATAAACGAGTAGGAGGTTGCTTACGAATCGCTAAGTCGACTTAATAAGCTCATCTTGGGCAAATGATGCGACGCAGGACAAAAAGATCGTGGGACAGATGAATTCATTGCTGCAAGTGTATATGAGTCTAGCTTGAAAAGGTCCTGGGAGAGTAGGGGCAGATTGATGAAGAGTATTAATGCACCTCCCTTATTATTGTCACCTCTTTCTAAAGGCGGAGTTTTAAATTACGAAGACTGGAAGGAGTCGCGATGACATAGCCGAAGTTCCTGTAAACATATGATTTGCTTAAAGTATGTTTATATAGTTGAATGTAGAAAATAGAAACAGCAGACAGATCCATTGAAGGGAAAGTGGCCATGCCATGTTATAAATATTGTGAGGATGATATTTTTGAGACCATTGTCTCTATGTGGCTAGGTGATGTTGAAGTGGATTAAGGGAGGAAAGAGCTGATGAGTGGGTTCACGGGAGAGCCCAGCCAATCAGCTGTAATGAATGTCGTACAGAGACTTGGGGTTGGTGCCGATTGGTTGGTGGGAAGTTTTGATGTATTGGTGATTTGGAAGGGATTCCTCTGGCATGGGAAGTAGTATGGTTTCCCAAGTACTCTTATGTAAGTGAACTAGTTGGTTTTTGGCGTGGAAGGGAACAGAGTTCATATTCAGAAGTGGTGCACCGGAAAAGTGTGGATTTTATAAGAAGGTGTGAAGTTGCGCGATCGTTGGAGTCCATATTGGTGCATTGGGTATACGGAGATTTGCGCTAGAACTTTGTCAGTGAGCCGGACTCATGATATAGGCTGTTATATTGTGTAACAGTTTGCGTTATGTATGAATAGACAGCTTGAGACGGTGGGCGTTTTGAATGTTTGTTGTTGGACAAGTATCTTCAAATTTATCTTTTCGGAAGGAGAGCATAGGAGAGAAAAAAGGAGGAGGAGTGGGAGATCGAGAGGGAGAAGTCGTATTCACCTTAGGTGAAATTCGGAGATTCTGTTTAAAAACGGATCCAAACTTCTACAAGGCCAAGTTTGGCACTACTTTGACTAAGGGCACGCTGGATATAACGTGTTCCTGATCTCTTTTGGACGGAGTATCTTAATCGTCTCGTACGGTGAGGCAAGTATAAACATCGCACTATGGCCTTAAACATTAAACAAAAGAAGATGGTCTTGGAAGCACATCAACATCACAACGGTTGCCTTTAGGGACGGCCGGCAAAGAAACTTGGGAGTTTCATGTTTAGGGACTGAGCGAGTAAGCTTTTTTTCCTACTTCTCAGTTGCTCCAGCTATAAAGGCCTCATCCGCTCTTTTTTATTGGGGAGTTACTTGCTCTACATATACTGGGGGGGCTCTGTTTCACCCCGGCGGTTGGATAGGGTCGAGTACAAAGGCAAAAGGCTTGTAAAGAACTGATTTGCCCTTTCCAGCTTCCTTGACCCTCTATCCTTTGCGCGACGATGTGGTGTGCTTTATCGTTCTTTTTCTATAGGATAGCCGCAGCGGGCAGGGAGTGGTCAGCAGGGAGCTTATCAGCTTCGCGTACCACGAGCTTAACGAGCCCTCGTAGCACAGAAAGGGGTGCTGTGTCAAGCCAAGGAGTTTTTGGAACGGATTGGATAGTTGATAACTCCAGGCTAGTTCGCTACGGAGCTTCCTTCTTACCTGACACCTCTGTTCTGTGAATTCTCTTGCACATTCTTCGTGGTTTAGTGGAGATGTGAATTTAAGTCGTCTCTCACTTTAAAGGCACGGCGGGTCTGTGCTCAGGTGATAGGGATGTAAGGATGTGCGGATTAGAGTTGGGAATTAATGTTGAGGTAGTGCACACCCCCTCCTGGGGAAATAGCGGCTCTGCCGTGAGTTGGTGTATGACCACTGTGAAACTATAGATATAATCTATAATTATATAATATATATATATATATTATATAATATATTATATATAAGTATATAAGATTATATATATATATAAAACAAGAATAGTATAATATATATATATATATAATAGATAGATCGATATTATGGGAACACCTTTAGAAATGGAAAGAGAGATATCGCCTAGATAAAGTTGAGTCGAATGCAGAGGAGATGGAAATCAAAATGGAGCTAACATTAAAAGGAAAAGGGCGCGAAATATCATTACGAAAATTCCTCTCTCTCTCTCTCTCTCCGTTCTCTCTCTGATCTCTCTCTCTCGCGCTTCTCTCTCGTCTCTCCTGCCTCTCTCTCTCGTGCTATCATACTATTACGTACGCTACTCTCTCTCTCTGACTCTGGCTCTGTCTCTCTCTCTACGTCTCTCTCTCTCTCTGCATGTTATCTAATTTTTTTTATATATTCACATATATAACATTCTCACTTCTAATCTTTTCTTTCAACCTATCGCTATTCCTATCTATTTACTTAATCTTTTCTATAAACTAAATAATCTATCTATCTATCTAGCTCTTTGGTTCCGAATATTTTTGGTATTCCTGGATTCCCTTCATGCCCCTTTATTCTTGAACTATCTTAGCTCTATATCTTTTTCTATCTACCGTGCTCATCTATTTTGTCATCTTATCTATAAGTACTCCTTAGTCTTATCTGTTCTTATACTGCATTAAATCCGTAAAACACCAGATACACCACAGTGATGTTTTCTATTAAAAAAAATAATTACTTTATTTAAAATTCTATCTTTTTGTAGATAAAATGGAAAGGTTCGTCTACACCCTTTATGCCTTCTGTAATTGCTTTCCTCAAACTACTTGTCCACAAAGAATTAAAAGGAAACCCAAAGAAGTATGAAAATTCTGCTGATAATTAATGTGCGAACTATCACGTGGTCTAAAGAGATAAAAGCAATTACCCTAATTTTAACATTTACACTGGAGTAAATTTTCCTTGCGTAGAAGTAATCATGGAAGAGCTATCATATGGTCCAAAAATGTACAAGGGTTGACTAACTCTTTTAATTCTTTTACTAGCAAATCCAAAGCAAATTGTCCTTTCGTATAGAAAAACAAGTTCTAAAAAATTTAATTTTAGATAAAAATCTCCGTGTCTTCAAATAATTACTTAATAAATTTGAGAATATATACAAATCTGTAACCTAGAAACACCTTTCCTTTATGTAATATAAAATAAACTTTATAATTTAAATAAAACCACATAAAAGAAGGCTAATGAAACTGGAAGAATTTGGAAGGATGTAACTTAAAGGCATTGTTTGGCAGAAACTTTAATGATTGTTATATTTATATACATATAACATCTTGGCCCTAGTGTCTAATGGAAAACTTAAAAGTTAGGAAGATTGATGCAAGTGTTTAAAGTGACAATATTGAATTTAAGAAAAAAGATGAGTCAATGCAGTCATTGTGTAATAGGAAAAGTTGAATGGTGGAAGTTATATTAAAAATTTAATCAACGTCGAAAATAAAATTAAAATAAACTTTATAGCCAAAGCTTTCTTTAGGCTGAAAATAAAAAGAATAAACTTTAAATCCTTTCCTTTCTTTCTCATTTATTTCGTTATTTTTTTTTTATTATAGTTAATATTTTCTGATGATTTGCAAAACAGTGTAATAATTTTTTTTTTTTTCAAAGATTATATACTTTATTGACAAACTATTGGTTGTATAAAAATATTTCTTTCAACATCCTGAATAATATACTGAAATATACATATAAAAGAGTAAAAACAAGAACGTTTTAAAAATATATATTTTTTTAATATTCGAGATTAAAATTTCCACCTCAAATTGACAAATTGACGACTTTCAAACATTTTCCCATGAAAAAATACCTTTAAAATTATCTCACAAACTGTACCTAATTACTCTAAAGGGGTAGACAATGATTTATTATTCAGTTTTAATGCTTCTTTAGAATATGCAAAGTAGGATTTCTTTTTGTTGGTATTAAATGTTAAAAAAGTTTTACTTAACGAATAATTTTGATTTTGAGGTATGGATGTATACAGATTCAATTGTTGGTATAAGGGATGAATTGGGTTCGAATTTGGAATTCGGACCAGAGGGTTTTTGATTCTCTGGAGTTATCAGGTTATTGAGCCTGCTCAGTTTTGAACGTTCGATATTGTTAAGCTCTGCTCTAGAGTTAAAAGAAAATTACAGGAAATCTTCAAGTGGATCTGGATCGGAGCGACAAATGTTATTTTGAGTTTTGATTATTATATATATTTATATATATTATATATAATTAGTATATTATTTTATATATAGTTTATATTATATAATATATATATATATTTATTTATGAATATAAATTTTATATACTAATATTTATTAAGATATATGTATATTTTTTTCGATTCTAATTTCAATTTTTTTTTATATTTTATAAATATATATCATTATAAATTTATATATTCATAATTTATAATATATTATCATTATGGATATTGTATAATTATTAGTATTATTCAGTTCTATATTATTCGAGAAGGCAAAAAAACTTGGATGGTATTGATTATGATATGAACGTATGAATTAAGTTATCTCTTTCGAATGTATGCACTTGGGAGGTTAACAGGTTCAATGTTTTCATGTTCTAGCAGTCCAGAAGTTTTTGAAGTTGTTTAGTCACGTGTTACCAGTGTTTTCTGTGTATTTCACATGTAAAATGAGATTAGTTATTTTCACCTAGGGAAGAGGTTAGAAATGCAGGGATGGTCGTGGGCTGTATTTTAGGATGTGGAAGTATATGAATTGTTTTGCCAGAATTTATATTGAGAGCGATGTGAGATGGGGTTTATGTGTGGCCGAATGTCTGTATGTTGTTATGATCAGTGACTCGTTTCAAAGCGTTCCGAAGACTTTTGTAAGACGTGATTACTTCTTGTCTGACTAAACTTCCTTATGCTCATAGAGGTTGTTGGTAAAAAAACCAATAATAAGTGTATTTCATTGCTTGATCAGCGTGTTCTTCGGGAGAGAATTTTTGTGTTCCATTCTGTTAAACTTTTCCAAAATTGGTGCTCATTGTTTAAAGTATTTGACAATTTTGACCTGTTAGCTATGCTACCAAGACACAGTTCTTTTGGCGACTCTTTGGGGTCAAGGTTTGGCAGTGCAATGGTTGTTAAAATTCTTGATGATTTTTATCTAACCCAGTTTCTCTGTGATCTGACACTGATCGGTGTCTCGGAGTCTACAATTCAATTATTCTCGTTTGTTGGAGATTGATCTCACAGAGGTTTTCAACATTTTTCGCTATTTGAAAGCTTGTGGCCACTTAAAACATATTCTCGATAGAGTGGATACAGAAGTTTGTTTAAAGAAGAAGATGTATCAGTGCGACTTTCGTTTCAAAAGAACTTTATAAGTTAGCTGTTAATAATTTACTCTGAAAAGTAAGAGGGTAGAACCTATAAAAGATGTAGTGCAATGTAACGAGGTTAGGCCACTATAATAAACAGTGTCAGTCAAGACTGACTTTGTAAATCTGGTTAAATGGTATGGTTGTTGTAGCTTAGGTAATGCTACATGTATAGCAGTACGGAGGGAGTTACTATAGTGTTCATGGGATATCAGTAATTACTTTTGGGAAGAGGAGTTATATTATTTATATAATATATATATACTATTATATATATATATTTATATAAATATATATAATAATATTATATATATATATTATATAATATATATTATTATATTATTATTATTATTAATTTAATTCAAAAGGGTGGCTTTCGCTTTTAGTGTAAGTCGTAGTCGCTGGACTACCAAATGGGCGGAGGGGTGGGGTGCGGAGTGTCCCGGAATAGGAGCACGATGCCAGGATAAAAATGTTTCGCTCTTTTGTTCGACCTTTTTAAAGAATGAAAATATAGTTTACTTATTAGTTTGAAAGCGACTTTATTTAGTTTATAGTATTAATCGATTATGATTATTGGTTTTTATAATTAAATTCAAATATCTAATCTTATCTTAATAAATCATTTAATTGTTTATTTCTACATCGGATATAACTCATTTATTAATTTTATATTCTTCATTACTATTAGGCAATAAATGAATTGTGTAAATTTTTATTATTATATATACTTTATTTTAATTAGTATACTGTATATTATATTATTGTATATTTATATTAGTAGTATATATATTGTGTAGATTTCTTAATAGTATGAAAATGGAGCTTTCTTCACTCACTAAGGAAGTAACATTTATTTTTTAAACGTAGCGATAAGTTAAAGGAAAACTATATTAAAACATCCTATAAAAATGAATGCAAATATTTTGACTCACTTAGTCTTTAGTCATCTCATTGTATAAAAATCTTACAATTATTTATGAACATATAAAATATTGAAATCAATAAAAATGAAATATATTTTAGAAAAAGAGTGGTCATTTCTATTCCTTTTTTATAGTATTCAAAAATATTGTTATTTAAAAGTAAGTATTATATGATCTGTATAATTTTTTGTGATTGGAATAATAATTGAATCTTCTGTATATGTTTCCACAAATTCTTTCTGCGAGTTGGTGAATTGTAGAATTGATTGAAGTATATAGTGAAAAAGTTGGTGAATATTGAGTTGAGTTTTTTATTTCTACAAAAGAGGTTTTAAAATTAGAATGTTTGTGCTGTTAATCCAAACAGAAGAAATATAGTTCATATATATTGGACTTTTTGATAATTATATTTTGATACTTGATAAACGGATAAGAATGTGAGCATTGTTTTTTTGCTTGATTTAAATTTTAATTTATTTTTTTATTTTCTACTTTTTTATATTTGTGTCATACTAAACCCATAAGTTTATTAGTTTGGATGAGGAGACAAGGATAATAAGTGAACGTAACTTTTCTGTTAGTTAATTTTTTTAAGATTTTCTTTTTTATTTTAAGTGGTTTTAAAATATTATGTTTATACTAATATATATATTTTATTATTATTATATAGTAATAATAATAATATTTAATTTATTATCATTAATATATATATATTAATATATAATAACATATATATTATCTATTTTATATATCTATATATATTATATTATAAGTTATTATATATATATATATATATTATAAGTATATATATATATATATATTTTAATATTATATATATATAATATATTATACATATATATATTACTATAATATTTTATTTTATATTTATAGAACTATATATTATAATATCAGAGTAGTAAAGATAAAGCATATATATATATATTTTATATATACTATATATTATTTTGAAGTTTCTACAGATGATTAATATATATATATTATATTATAATATTATATAATATTATTATAATATATATATATATAATGTATTTATATATATTATATATATATATATTTAATTATTTATATATTATTTATATTATATTTTATACGAGCTGATAGTAGCATGCATGACTTGCGGGTCGAGGTTTCCATGTATATACTAAAGTTTGGATAAAAAGTTCTTTGGGTGCGGGTAGTCAAATATTTATAGGGGCAGATGATTTAGTAGACTAATTGCCAAGGACTGTGGAAGTAAACTAACACAGCATCCTCAAAGGATATTCCTTTCAGCATAGAGGTTGTTGAATTGGTTTCATAAGATACTATCATCTTAGTCTGCGGTTGTAGAGGTAATTTAGTAATTTGGTGGATGATTTTGAGGAAGAGTCGTATGTATTTTAAATTTTAGCATAATTTTTTGAAGGTAATGATATTGTCCTTTGAAGAGAATGGAGGAAGTAAAAAATTTAGTTTTGTAAATGTTATATTTTTCATATTTTTATATTTTTGTCAGACTATATAATGTGTTTTTAATATTAAAATTTGGAATCGCAATTTTTAGGGGAGACGTGGGAGGTGCGACTGCGGACTTGCGATAAGCGGAGGTTTGATTGTTGGTAAGTGCGGAAGGAGCGCTAGGGATACTTTCTGAGGGGGAGGTGGCCTAGGGACTACATAAATGCGGGGTGCGCATCTGATTAATATATATATATTAATATATATATTATATATATATATTTATTATTATAATATTATAGATATATCTATATATATATTTATAGTATTTAAGTATAATAATTATATATATATATAATATTAATATATAATATAATATATATATATATATATATATAATTATATATAATATTTTTTATATATTATATTATTTTTATAATATATTATATATATTATATTATTATATTAATATATAATATATATATATTATTAATATATTTATTTTTATATTATATATTATATAGGTATTATGATATATATAATATATATTTAATATAAACAATAATGTATATATTATATTATATAAGTGTTAATTTATATATATATTATATATTATATATTATATATTATAAATGATACTATGGTTTCAACGAGTATGCTAGATGCCATTTACTTTTTCAATCTATAAGATTTTGAGAATAGAAATATAAAGCTTGTTGAAGCAGATCGTCAATACTCATAGTATTTTAATTGTTAAATTCTGTTAAATAGTATTTTTAAAATTTAGTTTTACTATTAGGATTGGCCTAATGAAGAATTATAATATTAATAATCATATATATAATATATATATAAATATGATTCTAAATAATATAATATATATTTAATAATAATAGTAGAATATAATTAATAATAATAATAATATTATATATAAAATATATAATAATATAATAAATATTATTAATATATATAATATATAATATTAATAATAATCATATATAATAAATAATAATAATATAAGTATTACAATAATAATAATTATTTAGTTACTGTATATTGGTCATTATTTTATTTTTATTCATTATTTTTTAGTTTTTATTATTTATTATTATTAATTATATTATTTATCTTTTGACTTATATTTATTTATTTTATTAATTAATATTTTTTTAATTATTATTATTATTATTTATTTTATTATTATTCATTTTATATTATTATTATTAATTATTATTGCTTGCATTTTATTATGACTTCTTATTATTATCGTCGTCGTCGAGGATACTCGAAGTGGTCAGACTGATAGCATTTCAGTCTTCGAGTTATTGACTATAGGGGGTACATTGAAAATTTTTATGCACCTGTGATGAAAAAAAGAGTTTTGTTTATTTTGTGCTTTGTCCTATGCTCTTGTTCTTTTTTAATTTCCTTCCTGATAGATCGTACTCAGCTGGTTGGATAATTTTTGTTACAAATATTTTGATCCCGTTGATACGTACATGAGTCGTATTGAATTAGTGCTTAATAGATTTACGTTTACATTAATTTATTGACTATTTATATTATAAATTATTATTTATTATTATTTTATTTATTTTAGTTTATTATATTTTATTATTTTTATTATGTTTTTTATTATTATTTTATATATTATTATATTTAATTATATATTGATTTTTCAATACATTGTTTTATTTACACTAAAAAGTTTTTATTATATTTACTATTTAATGATGTTTTTTAATATCCGGAATTTCATATATTATTATTATTATTATATATTTTATTATTTTTTATCTTTATTATTTTATTATTATTTAATATAATATTACGTAGATTTATATTGTATTTCAACCTTTCAAAGCCTTAAATATTTCTCATAAGATTTTGATGTTTTTTTCTTTTATTTTGCTAAAAATTATGTATTTGAGATGTGATATTTTCTTGTTCGAAATGTAAAAGATTTTCATGACTGTGTACGCCAACGGTGTTCAATAATTTGTGTATTAACTAAAAAAATATTTAAAACTGAAGCTGTGTTGTTATGAAAGATATTACGAGCTAAAGAATAGCTCAAATCTTTTACGATAGGATATGATAAGACACAAATATAAATCACACATTATTATAATGCATAGTTACGGCTGTGAATAATTCAGAGATAAAGTCGTAATTGTAATCAGATTTCTATGCCAAAAAGATTTATTTGGAAGATATTTATCAGTTTAGAAACAGCTGCGAGCATGTATCGTTCTCGTTCTGTGGACATTGCATGTGTTTTTTCATGAAATTTTTAGAAATAATTTAGACCTAAAAACAAATGACTTTAATTTTTAAACCCAGATACGATACTTCAACTCTGTAAGTATTCATGAATGTTGTAAAAGATGAATAAATTTTAATTTATGTATATACTTAAATTTTTTCTCATATTTATTTATTTAATAAATGATTTCTCTTTTGCTGGATGTGATTCTCCGTATTTATGTTGGGGTTGCGGCTTGTTTGAAAAGTTAATTTATTGGTAGATAAAATTTCAGGGTTGCTGCGGGCTGAGCGGTCAGTTTGCTTTGGCCGATGGACATGGTGAGTGGGTAGTTCTACTAGTATAAGATAAGTAGGGTTTATATTTATTAATATTTTATTATTATTTTTTATATTATTATTATTATATATTATATCTTAACAAATCTGGAATTATTTATATTTTTATATTTTTTTTTATCTCTTATTTTATATCACTTAGTACTGATATTATTTTATTATTATTATTATTATTATTTTGATTATTATTTATTATTATTTTATTATTATTATTTTATTAATTCATTATTATTTATATATTTTATTATATTTTGTTATTTTATTTTATTACTTTTTAATTATATTTTATATTATTTATTATTGTGATTTTATTTTATTTTATAATTTTTTATAAAATGAAAAATGTATTTATAATTTGATATTATTTATTTATTATTTTGATTTATTAAATTATTGTTACAATTTTATATTATTCTTATTATTATTATTATTATTATATTATTATTATTATTATTTTACTGCTGAGTAATATATATATATATTTATATATAGTTTATATAATATAATATATATATATATATTATTATATATATTAATATAATATATATATATTATATATATATATTTTAAATATATTATAAGTATTATTGATACATATATATATATATATATTATTATATAATATATATAATATATATATATATATATATATATATTTATAGTATTTATATATATATATAGTAGTATATTATATTATATATTATATATATAATTAATATTTAAATATTGTTTGAATATATTATTTTATTATTATTATCCTATATAAGAATTATTTTAATAAAGATTATTATATAATTATATATATATTATATATATTTTTTTTAATTATTATATAATATATAATATTTATATATTATATATATTATATAATATATATATTTATTATATTATATTATATTATTATAATATATATAAATATATATATATTTTATATATAATATATATATATAATATTATATTAATTATATATATTTATATTATATATATATATATATATAATATATTATATTATATTTATATAATATATATATTAATATATATAGGGGTGTCCGGGACAAGATTATTTGGTTCCGCCGAACGGAACTTTCCGACCTTGAAAGTTTCCGGCGAAGTTCTGGCGGGGAACTTTTGACTTCAGCTACATATAGCTGCTTTCCCAGAGCCCGACTGCAAGCCGGGGGGGAGGGCACAATGATGTTTCAGAGCACGTTTTGCGCACTTTTAACGTCGTGTAACGTCACAGTCAGGCGCGTTGTTTAATCCTGTTTCGAGATTGAATAAACGGGGGCTATGCGGAAAGAATTACTTTGTTTACAACAAAGTCTTTTTACAAACAGTAGTGGTCGGGAATGGATTGCAGTACATTATTTTAATCTTTGTAGTTAACTTTTTATTTAAGGATATAATATATCGTATATTTATACTAGATATATAGAATAAAGTATTGTTACAAATTGGCAGCTGATCGCCGGGCTCGTCGGCGTTTCCCAGGTCTAAAATTTCCTGTTTTGAATTGGTTTATGCCAATTTTTTTCATTCCGAAGGTTTGAGTCGAATTTTGCCACAGGTGCCCTCCCGGGATTCTGGAACGACAAGATATATTGTCTTTAAAAATTGGTCTGTATTAAAGTGGAGTTCTCTGGAGTATATGTCTTGTAATATCATACTGTGCGCTTTAGTTATGCAGCAAATTTGATAAGGGTAATAATTTATTAGTAAAAAGGATATACTATAGCTTCGTTCCAGAAGCGATGCAGCCGTGAGCAATGACTCGGAAAGCCCTAGTTGAAAAAATTACTTAACTATAAGAAGGAATTTGAGTACTGAAAGGGCGAGCGAGCGTCGGATTCAGTGACATTGTTAAAATACTATAAATGGGCCTTAAGGGGGCATATATGGGTATACTAATTAATGATATATATATATATTATTAATATATATATATATAATATATATATATTAATATATTATATAATATATCTAAGTAGGTTTGTTTATCCAAAAGGGGGACCAAAAGAAATTTGCTACCCCAAAGAAATATCACGTGAGGAATGGAAATGATACGAATATTAGTATACTTATATACATGAATATTAAAAATTATTGGCAGCCTTTTCGACAAAGTGTTTGTAAAAAGATTGTGTTTGTAACAAAGTATTCTTAGGGATACGTTATTAATCGAAATCGAGGATTTAACAACGGGGCCTGATGTGACGTTTAGTGAGTAGAAGTGAGCAAACGGCTTGGAAGATGCATGTGGCCTGTGGTGCCCCGCGGGTGCAGTCGGGCTTCTGGAACGCAGCTTATATAAAGTTCTACGGGTTTTCAAAGTTTAAAGCTTTTTTCAGAGCGGGTAGCGTGTTTGAGGATAAGAGATGCGTTTACTCACATGGAGAGAATTCAGTAGCCAATAATTATAAATTGAATATTGTTGAAGTATATGGAGGAATAAATGTTTTTAAAAATTTAAAAATTTTTTGCTTAAACATTTAGTTAATATTAATTTAATTTGTAGTTGTTTCTACTTTAAAGTTAATTTATATAATATAATAATAATAATAATAAATAAATAATAATACTAATATATAATAATATATAATATAATATAATATCCTACCTCACTCCTGACAGGTGACAAATCAGGATTGGACAAAAGATAAATATTAATCACTGATTTTTTTACCGTTTTTTTTTAGTTTACCTGTACCATGCTTTTTATTTTATTTTGTTAGCAGATTCGTTACTACATGAATTAATTATCTAAGTATTATATTATTCATAAGTTATTTATTACTAATAGTAGTTCCATCATGTTTTTCGTCTTTTTATATAATAATAAGATTAGAATACTCCAGATATTACAGTATAGTATTATATTACTATTAATATTATATATATATTATATTATTATATATTATTTATAATTAATTATTAATATATTTATACACTATATATTAATTTTTATATCTATAAATTAATTATAAAGATTAATTTAATTTTATATTTAAATATTATATAAAATATAAGTATATATAACAATTTTATTTTTTTATATTAATACATATGAAATAATATGATTAATAAATATTTATATTATACAGCTTATTATTAATTAGGCAATGATATGAACCAATATAGAAAATAATTAAAAGAATTTTGTGTTAAAAAATAAATAAATAAAAAATTCAAAAATAAAAATATCCATCGTTTAGGTTTAAAGTACCCTTGAGTGTGAAAAATGTTTATATTTAAGTTATTCGAAAGTATCGGTCGAGGTCTGTATATGATTTTTGTTCAAATAATCGTTCTCGTAGAATGCCGGTTATAGAACGGATTTGATAATAACGCGGTTGGCAAAAGATAATGCAATAAAATAATTAAATTCAAATCAATTAAATTAATAATAAATTAAAAGATAAAATTAATTAAAAGTGAAATAAAATAAAATTATTCTTATGACTTTGATGCATAAAAAGAAAAAAAGAAATGATTGGTCTAGACTAAAAAGGCAAAAGCGTAATTAGATAGGATTATTCTCTAAAAAGCAGGCCAATCACCTACAGATTCTGGGATGCTTATCTACACTACATTATTTACAATTTGAGAACTATTTTGTGGTCATTTGCTAATTTAAAATATTTATATTATTTGTGATCTATTTAATTAATATTAATAACAATTTATCATCCAATTTTTTTTTAAGTTGTACTTGTATAATTTTTTCAAACTACTTTTTTTGCTCAATTATTAAGATATGTAAGTATGTAGATTAATATTCTAATAATTACTAGTAATATATGTTTATATCTGTTTGTAAATAAATTAGTAATCTGAATTTATTCATTATTTTAAGAGTATATCCTGTGCTATTTTTTACCTTATAAAGGTAAAAATTTTAAAATTAATGATTTTCAGGGGTTTAAAGTTATACGTGATATCGCCTATAACGCGGGGGTTAGGAACTAACACGTTACAAGGGAAAGGATGGATTAATTTTAATTTATTTTTATGATATATAAGTGTAAATGAAATATTATGATTTTATAAGAAAGAATTGAAAAGTAGAAAGTTGGGTTAGTTTGGCGGAACAAAGAGTTCGGAGGACGAATTAAGAAAATGAGTTGGCAGGAAGTTCGGCTCGGCTGTTTGGTACATCTATTATATAGTATATTATATATATATATATTTATATATTATATTATATTATCTAATTATATTATATATTATAATATAATATATATAATTATTTATATATTATATATATTATATATTATATTATATTATATATATTTATATATATGATATATATTATTAAAGGATATATTAATTATATATATTATTATTATTATAATATATATATATATATAATATTATGTAATATATTTATATGTAAAAAATAGCAATATAATATAATAAATATAATAATAATATAATATTAATAGTTATAAATCATATAATAATATAATAATAATAATAATATATTATATAATAATATAATAATGAAATATATGAAGCTTTATTAATTTTATATTCATGCTGATATATTATTATTATGATTTATATTATTAGTTATATATATTAATTATATAATTATATAATTATATTATATATTATTTATATATATTAATATTAATTGATGATATTATATTATTTAATATATGTGAAGGCATATATGCAGGTGATTCCTGGCAGCCAGGTAAAACATAGACAACCACTATGCAATTGCACATAACAAAACACACCTCCAAGGCAACATAATAATAACAAATTCTCTTTTATTTCCCTTATAAATCTTCAGGCATTGTTTTTTAACATGTTATTGATTCTTTAGTTTTCGCAGGTATGTATTTAGGATATTATCGTGGTCTTTAATCTTTAGAATAGGACATCTCGAATATGAAATTATATTTTGTTCTCTTCTCGATTTTCTGATATACTTCAGAATAGTGAATAACTTCTGTTTTTCCCTTCCTTTCTTTAGTTTATTGAGTCGCACTGTGTCCATTATTGTAAAGTGACTTTTGCTTAAACTTGTTTAATTAACTTTAAACTGTTTTTTGAGCTGCTCGATTTCCCAACTTTTCCTTGATTTGCAATCTTATAGTATGTTTATAATGATGTATTTTATACTTGATATATTAGGAGGAATGTGCTTAACTGCTCCCTCTGAGTTTTCAAATCTTTTGTATCGATCTTGCAGCTGTGGTCTTGTTAAGTACATTTAGACTTTTTTGATGAGAGGTTATTGGCTTTAGTCTAGTGCTGTAAAGGAAACTTCGAGCCTAAGCGAACCAAAGTTCCAGAGTTTTAAATTTGCTCTTAACAGGAAGATGAAAAATTAATTATTTAATAATTAATCGCCGTATGAATGTCCGTAATGATTGTCTTGTGATGTCTATTCCTTTATCTGTTGATTGTTTATCGCTTACTTCGAATTCTTTTCGCCATGTTACTAGAGAGCGGTTGATATCGAGAATATTTATTGAAATCTGCACAAATTTGATTTCTAAGCTTCTCTTCTATTTTCTTTTCAATTGTAATGTTTTATTTAAAATTCTTTAGAAACTATATTTTTCAGTGTTAAGAAGTTATATAGATAGTTTGATGCTGAAGTGCGGCTTATCAATTTTTGGTGTAATAAATTTTCTACGTATTTTTTATAAATATAATTTGGCAATTTGCACTCATATACCTATTTAAAAGAAATTAAGGTTTTTTCAGCAATGAATATAATTCTTTGTTCGTAATTAGTATATACATATACTAATATTACGTACAAACAAGAATATGTACGTAACATTAGTACATACATACACTAATGTTACATACAAACAAGAATATGTTAGTAACATTAGCATATACATATACCCAATACATTTAAATATTCCATTAAAATATAATAAAGAATGCGATTCCTACTAAATAATATATATATATTATAAAATATGATAGTATGAATTATATCAGTATATCATTATATATAGTATATTCTGTATATAGACATTTATATAGATTACTATAGATATAGTATATATCTCTACTATTATTACTTATATACTTCATTATAGTAACTACTAACGCTCTTTTATATATAGATATATAAATTATATACCTCGATATTACTATGCACCCTTACTATATTAACTAGTAGTACTTAGTATATATACTACGTGTATATATTATAATACTTATACTATGTACTTAATATTATCTATTAAATATATATGATGAGTGAGCTAATCTACTATAGGTATAGTATACCTTACTACGACTCTGTGATAATATTTCATATTAGTGACTATAAGTACTAGTTGTGATTATAATATATATACTAATATCTTTACTAATTATAGTAAAAACTTTAACTTTACATCATTATATGCACAATTATATACGTATATATAAGTATGAGCTTTATTATAGTATATATAGGTTATACAGTATTAGTGAGCGTAATATTATTATATATCATTACTCCTATAGCTATAGTTATCTAATTAATACTATAGTTATATCTGGTATTACATAATTCCCATAGTAACGTGCAGTCTCTCAGATTCACACCGGTCATACCTATCTATACTCTATACCTATATACTATAGTATGCACGATGTTATCTGTTCATATATGATTTTTATACTTACTTTATACGTACTAGCTAGTATAAAAAATGAGTAATGTTATATATATTCTCATCATAGGTTACTATGCTATCTATCTACACTATACTATCCCTGACCTCACTACGTCATGAATATACTATGTTATATGTACACTATATCAAGCTTATACTGTTATACTTGCATATCCATATCTCTACTATAACCTTTATATAGATATAGTAGTCTAGCATTCGGTCATCTAAGGTATACTTATATATGCCCCTATCCCCTACGTCCCTATAGTCCTCATTAGATATTACTACCACCCCACATGGTATATATCAGTACTACCCTCTACGCTTACCTAGCCCCTACGTACTCGGGATGTTATCACGCTAGGCATACCTACGATAGTGTGTCTCGTCTTCACTTACTATATATATATAGCGACCTATAGGCTACCTAATACACTCATTTATATCTAGCTCTATACTGTATATGTTTCTACTACTGTTGATCTCTCATTCATATCTATATCCTCTATTATCATACTACTTATAGTAGTCATAAACCATGCTTCTATAGCTACTACCTCTACTACTATCCTACTATAGTTCTATTATATACAATTATTATTATCATATTATATATAAAGATACTTATAGTTATGATACACGTAACTACGCGTGTCCTACCATGAGGATCTATGCTACTATAAATACGTTAAAACTACTTATAATTTATGTAGTGTACATAAATTATTATATATCACAATATAACTAAGATATAATATATACTATTTACGTATAATATATGAGATCGTATAGTATATAGATCATATACTATATTAATTAATATATATATACTTATTATATTAGTTATATATATTTAATACAGTAACTATTAATAACGCATAGCTTTCCCTTACAGAGTTTAAATTCTAAGTGATAATACTAGCTACTATAGAGCTGACCGGCTACATATACTATACTAAGCTATATCCGATATATAATATAGCGATATGTACTCAATAATATAGCCGCTTAGCTAGTATATACTCTACTTCTAGCCCGTATATATATGCCTATAAAATTTAATTAAGTATATATAAATTACTAGTATATATAATACTCGGCTAATCTAACTCGTATAGCTCTCAGGATAAGCTCCGTATCTATGTATATTACAGCTATTAATAAATAATATTAGTTATAGCTCGTATGTATGATCTTTTATATTGTAATTTACATAGTATTCCTAGTTTGATATAATCATAGATATATAATGCATGATATATATACTTCTATATGTGTGAAATAATAAATATGTTAAATATATATATCATAGTATAATACTAAATATATATATACTATTATATGATTGTATGGCTAATACTATGTAGTAGTAATATAATACTAATATAATAGTATTTATATACTAGTAGCCTAATCCACTAAACCTAGTAATAATACAAGTATAGTCAAACGTAATATTCAATAGAACTATAGTTAGTAACGGGCTAGATAGTACGTATAATAAAAAGTATATAAGAGGAGACTCCATATATTATAAGGGGGAAACACCTAAGTCTAACGGCGTATAAAAAGATATAGTGGATGAGAAAGCCAGGTAAGTTTAATTATATAGGGTAACCAGTATATAGACTATCGACCAGGGCATTTATATATCGAGTGCAATAATGAGAGGCAATAGGCGTATAGGATACAGATACTTATCGTATAATTATCTTCAGATGGTGAATGAGAAGGTTATAATAACGTATAATAAGTCGAGGACATAGACAAATAATAATAGATAATAATAGAAGAATACTCTAATATAGCTATAAATGGTATAATATAAAATATTTAAGTAATATGATATAATAATATAGTAATAAAATAAATAATAGAATTAATATAATAATATATAATATATAGTAAGAGGAGATAGTAATAAATATAAGTATATATTATAATAATTTAATGAAGATATATAAGATATATAGATATATATATATATGAAGATATAGTTACCAGACAGATAATAATATATATTAGTACAATAAAAGGGAAGAAATAATAAGGATAGATAAGATCAAAATATAAAGCCAGGAAAAAGAGACGACGGGCGAGTCCTGACGCGAGCAAGGTATCAAGGTGAACGTGAAAGTGAATAGAAGGTGGGGGATAAGGGATGACTCTTATACCTATCAGTCACTATAAGGTGAGCAATCAGGATTAGTAGTATGAGTAGGCATAAAAAAGGCAACGATGAAATAGTGAGTGTTAGGAGGGGTACAGTCAAGGGAAGCGCTCGCGTACCCCTCTCTATCAGCTGCTATATCATATATATAGCTATCGCTCAGCTGCACCTATCGCGCTATAGCTAGCGTCTAGTAGTAGTATAGATATACGTAATTAGTCTATACTATCGTCAGCCTCTACGCTATATATAAGCTCGCTGCCTATTGATAATCGTCATACTACTGATATATATCTATATATAGCCCGGACTATACGCTCATCTCACGTATACTATACCTGCACTCAGCTTACTGCGGGCTCTACCCGTCTATCTGACGTCATAGAGAATAAAGATATATATAGGGGATAATATATAAGTATATATAATAATATATATTATAATATAAGCTTAATATATATATATATGAAGTTCACACCTTAATCTCTACGAAAATTTAATGAGGAATTAATAGTTATTACTTTTCTTGATTTATTTTTAAAAGCTCAACTTTTGATAAAAAAATAAAAATACTACAATCTTTTATATCATTTATTTAGGATGTGTGTATGTTATTTTATCCCCCTTCTAAACAATATGGGAAAAAATATCGTCTCTCAACAACAACAACTTATGTAGTATTAAAAATATATTATATTTATGTTTCTACTGAGTTATTTTATTCATGATGTTTTTTTTATAAACTGCTAAACTTCCTACATGTCAATTATATCAGAATTCTCATTCTTTTGCTCTATTTATTTTTGTATAAATTGTTTATTTATTTTACTAAAAGCAAGTCTATTTTTAATCTATTAATACTTAATATATATCTATATACTATATAGGTATATTTTTAATAATATATAGTATAAAATATATATATATATTAACTAATTAATATAATATAGTATAGTATAAATATTATAATGATATTATATAATATATATTATAGAATAATGATGTATATAGTACCACGCGTTGACATACATACCTGCGGCGATCGAAATAACATATATACTAGGTAAGGGTAAACAGGTATATAGTACCTCATAAGTAGTAGTCATACTCCTGATACGGTATTATTGATATATATACGGTGTGAGATCTACTCAGTATCAGGAAAGAATATATATAGATATATATATATTTATTATATGATTAAATAGAAATATATGAATATATAAAATATAATAGTATATATATATAGTATTATATGATATTAAAATGCGGAATACTATCTATTAAATGGAGTTATTAATAATATAATATATATATAGTATAAGAATATATATTATTATTATATACTATAATCATTTTATATATATACCTATATAGAAAATATAGATATATATAGGTGATATAAATAATATATATTATAATATATATTATAATCATTGTATATAATTATATAAATAATAAATATATCTATATATTATATATCTATATATAATACATATATATAGATAATATATATAAATCTAATATAAGCTAATTTTAACTTATATATATATAATACTATATAATAAAATATAGGTATATAAGATATATAATAATATATATATAAACGTAGATCAAAGATAATATAAGATAATATAATATAAAGTAGTATGAATTTTTAATATATGAATTATAATATAAATTATTATATATTAAATCGTATATAAATATTAAATATAATAGAGAGATATAATATATTATATATAAATATATATGTATATAATATAATAATAGTAGTATATATGATATATATATTATAATAAGTAATATAGATCTATAGATATATAATATACTATAAATATCTAGCTATCATTAGTTTCAACTTACTATATCTAATATTCTTAATATAAAATCAATCAATTCTTTTTTTGTATCCGCCAATCCGAGATTGGTGACCATATCTTATTGAGATATAATAGTATATATATATATAAGTATATGAATAAATTGTATGATAGTAATATAAATAAAATATATAATATATATATATCAGTATATACAATATAACTTTTATTATAATAATAAATATAATAATGATATTATTTAATAATATATTTATAAATATAATTATATATTAATAATAGTATATTATTATATTAATATTAATTAATATATATATTTAAATATTATAAATATTATATATATATATATATATTAATATTATATTAATTAATTAATACATAATATATATATTATATATATATACTATCCTTTTATATATATCTATATATAGTTAGCATATAATTTTCACTTATATTATAGATTATAATACTCAGTATATATTATATAATATACAATTACTATACTATTATTTAATATAATATATTATACTATAATTATATACTATTATAATATTATATATTATAGTTTAATTATATACATATATATATATAATATCTATATATAACTATATATATATATATATTAATATATATCATATATATATCATAATACTATATTATATATATTATCATATATTAATATAGTATATATATATATAATTATATATAATACATATATATATATATATATTTAATATATATAATATATAGTATATATTCTATATATTTAATATAGTATATAATTATTATTACTTAATATATATATAATGAATATGCATTAGTATATAAAGTTATTAGTATATACATATATTACTATATTAAATTATATATATTAGTATATATATATATATAGCTAGTATTATAGTATATATATTAAATACTCTGAATATATAGGTGTATACGCCGGAGGTTCTAATATAGGACTTTAGTACTATATTTTATTACGGGGTAATATTGAGCTAGTTCATAGTAGCGTATGGTATAACATATAATATTTAGTTATTGTTTGGATAATCTAAGGAACTTTATAACACTATGATACTATATAATTACTAAACGTACGGCACGTAGTCGCTGTAAGTGAGGTAAGAGTTAATGGTCATTTAGTGCTATTCAGGGAATGTGTGGTATTGTCTATTAAGCAGAAGGATTATTATAATTTTGATTACTAGTACTCAATGTGTTTTCATTGCATCCACTCATGACAACATTATATATATATATATATATATATATATTGATTGAATATAAATGATATATATATAGATATATAATTATTAGTATTATATATATTATATATCTATAATAATAATATATATATAATAGGTCTATATATATATGATATTATATAGTAGTTATATTATATATATAAGTACGTATGATTATATATAGTATATACGGTATTATTATACATATATATACTATATATTTATATAGTATCTATATATATATAATACTAGTATGATATATATATATGTTTGCTGAACAGTAAATTAGGTTAGGGTAGGTTATATATATACTCACGTAATCAGAATCAATGTAATACTAATATTAATCACTATAATATATATAATAGTATATAGTGGTATAGGTAGTAGGCGGTGGGGCTATCACAGTATACGTATATAGCACATATGCAAGGATACTCACTGTGAAGTAGAATACAAGAGAATTTTGGTGTTTATTAGGATTTTATTAAGCTTGAATTTATAGTATATATATACTTTATCGGTATACTCATGATGTTCCATCTTCAAATTTTATCATGGCAATCACTATTGGTTTCATATGTATTTTTTTCAAAAAATAATTATTTTCAACGATGACGTATTTCTGGTTAGTTTGTATAGGGTTACTTAAATCGATCAGAGTTTCTAGCATAGAAAGCGGCTTTTGGATTTTCCTTCATAAATTATAATTTTGATTTGTATAGATTATAGGTATTATTTCTCAGAATTGTAGTTTATCCGCTAGTACCGTGTATATTTACTAGCGTCATACCCTTAATTATTATATGAGGTAGGTATAGTAAATATGTGGTAATATAAATATATTCCTTTAATAAAAAGCAAGTGCATATTTATTATAAATAGTTAGTGGTTAAAAGTTTGGGGCTAGGCTGATGACGGTACTAATGTTGTATGAATGTTTTGTTTATTACTAGGTTAAGTACTACACCTTGAAATACTATGTTTATAAAATCAAAGGATGATGTTTTAATTAATATATATAAATGTTATTTAGTTTCATCATACTATATGTAATTTTTTATAACATCACATATTTTGCAAAATTTTTATTTTGTATAAATTTACCGTGTAAATTTTTTTAAACTTTATTGATATATTTATGATTAATTATTTGGTTTAGGCAAGACTATTACGTGCTTATTGTTTAAGTGACATTTATTATATGCATTAAATGTCTCACTTCATTCACTCCAGTGTTTAGATATTTACTAGGTTATTATATAAGACTATGACAAAAAAAGAAATGTCCAGAAGGAAAATTAAATGAGCTGTATGTTTATTATAAACAGTATTACTATTCTTGGAATCTGGACTTTTTTTAAGTTTAGGTAGGGTATATTTAAAATATTTTTATAATAGAATAAATTATTATTAAAGCTTTAAAAATATATCGTAACGATTTCTGTATTATTTTAACCAAAGAATCTAATAGCTAAGTGCATTATATAAAATACCCTTAATATAATGTAATACATTTATTTATACATAGTTTTTAAATTTCTATTTTGTCCATAACGGGTTTTTTGAGTCTTGACATGATATTTGTTAGTACTGATTAAAGGAAACAGGGATTGCTCATCTAAAGGACAGGCTGGATTTATATTATAGAGATAAGTTCGATGACTATATCATGAAGAGACCAATTTGATAGAATGTTGAAGATGGATATTATGGTCATGGTTCTAGGTATTTAGTAGATTTTCTATTAAATATATCTAATAAAACTTAGGTAGTTGATTACTATATTAGTTTCCGCAGGTTATATATATATAGTAATAATCATTTTTCATTATATAGTCAAAGAAGCTTTTTTATTTTTCTATATTTATTTGGTATTTTCAATTTTTGTGAATTTTCCTAACTTATGGAAGATTATTAATAAAATTTAACGTGGGTGGTCGGGTGTTTGTATTCCTGCGGGATTAATCGCAGAAAATGGGTCATCGGACCATACTGGCGTATCCAGATTATTGTAGGAAATTGTGGGAAATATGTATTCAATCTAATAGCTCCATAAAATGTTGCTGATTAGATTGGAGGAGTATGTGGATGAACCCGATTGGGCTAGTCCAACAATCTTCGCTTAAGAATATTTGTCTTGAAATGTGGAAGTAAGCATGTTGTAGAGTACGGTTTATGATTTGTTAATGGGTATCAAGCTAGGTTGTTTTGGATATTTTTGTTCATGTTTATATGTCGTTCCAGCCAGTTCTAGGTATATATCTACAGGGTCCTTGTGGATAACGGACACAAACGTCGAAACTCAGGACGACTTCAAAGTTGGAAAAGTTTTCCCTTTTTGATTTTATGTCGAATCGAAATGTTCGGAGCTTCTGTATTACCGTGGGATGTACGAGAAATGTTTTCCAACGGAATCTATCTTTAGTTTTGAACGCCATCACAAGCCATTTTTGGAAAGATCTCAGATACACAGCCAGTTTATGTTGGAAATTATTGGTCTGTCTAAATTGCAATAAAATTTTGTTCGAAAGAGTAGTGTAATTGATGGTAAATTTTGCCTGGGATTAGGTTTTTCTTCCTTGCGATAGTCTGATCAACTATAAATTTCTTTTGGTGAGTTTCAGAGGGATTATGCTCCGTCCGGGCGCCCGCTCTATATAGTATACTTTTTACGTTATATAATATACTATTATATTATTAATATATATATATCATAGTACTATTTATATATTTATTTATATAATATATATATAGTATATAAGGTTGTATGTATATATAATATGTATATATATATTATGTATATAGTCACTTATTAATGTGGAGATATAGAAGTATATTATATATATATTCTTGTGTAATAATGTTTATATGATCTAAATGATATATATATACTATATATATGTTATTATACATGTTAGTATTATAATATATAATATTAATATATATTATATATATATATATTATATATAATAGTAATATTACTATTTATATATATATATATATATATATATGTATATATATCTTATAGTTAATATATATATGACTATAGTATAGTATATATATATATAGTATTATAAAAGTATATTAATATATATAATATATAGTCTAAATATATTTATATGTATATAACTATATCTGATAACGTTGTATATGGTAAGTTATATTATTCAATCATAGATAAAAGATGATTATCTTAATAATATCGTATAATAGTAAACTTTTATAATTAATTAATAATGATAATATAATATAATAATAATAAAAATAATAATGATGATAATGATAATGCTATAGTTTGTAATAATGAATAATATGAATGAATGAATAATGAATAATATTATACATAATTTCATAAAAAGGTGATTTCGGAGGAGTGTAATGTTATTAATAATGTTAGTTATATTAATGAATGAATAATAATTTAATTATATAATTAGATAAATACATTTAATATAATAATAATAATAATACTAATAAGTAATAATTAGAATAATATAAGGTAATACATAATAATAATAATAGTTAATCAATAATAATCCTAATATAATAATAAAACTAATAAGTGATAATAATAATAAAAATATTAATAATCAATAACATATTAGATTTAATAATAATTAATGAATACAAATAATAATGAATAATAGATAATAATAATATAATAACTGAATAATGATTTATCATGAATGAATAATCTGAATAATAAATAATAATAATAATATAATAATAATAGATACAACAACAAAATTTGTCAATGAGGTAATTATAAAGTACTTGCCAATTTCGTTACAAAAATTATAAATTATAATAATATAATAATAGTAATTATAATAATAGGTAATTTAATAATAATAATGATAATCATAATAATAATCGAATAATAATAGATTGAATAATATAGATAAATGAATAATTATAATATGAATAATAATGATATGTAATAATTTGTGTAAATAATAATGAATATTAATAATTGACGATAAGTATCATAGATATTGAATAATTTATCTTAATCTAATAAGTAGATAAGTATACTAATGAATAATACATAATAATAATACATAACTAAAAATCAAGTAAGTAATAATAATAATATAATAATAATAATTCAATATAATAATAATAGATAATAAATATAATAAATACGATATAATTTAATAATAATATAATAATAATATAATATAATCTATGAGTGGGGGTATTTTGAATTCGTAATACCATAATAATAAGTAATAATATATAGTAATAAGTAATAATAATAGATGATTAGATATGGTCGCCTAATGTCAAGCATGATAATAATAATATAATAATATGATGAATAAGTAATAATAATATAATAATAATAATATAAATATAATTATAATATAATTTAATATAAGTTACTCTAGCATTGGCAATGCATACCGACCAGGAAAAATGCAAAATGATGGAAAATATAATTTAAATAGGTTGTTTCAATAACTGGCCGATAATAATAATAAGTTAAAAATAGATTTTTAGACAAAATCTCAATCAAAACTTCATAGAAAGGTGGAGTATACTAAGCAAAAAACTTAACTTGGGAGAAACAGCCTTAAAATTTTTATTTTAAACAAAATGTGATATGGATTTTTAAAAAATAATAAAGAAAGTTTGAAAGAGAAAAATGTTAATAAATCACTGTATACGCCGTTATTTTGACCGTAAAAGTAGAAAGGTTAACGAATGTATATCGAGGTCTAAAAAACTCCCAGACAATGTTTTTGTTCTATTCTGTGATTAGGTCTCCTCCTCCGGTGGGCACGAGGGGGCAGGAGGCGCTGACCAAATTTCTGGGG
>JABUQX010031227.1:0-43668 GCA_015478945.1 Trachelipus rathkii | reverse complement strand
TTATTATTATTATTATTATTATTATTATTATTATTATTATTATTATTATTATTATTATTATTATTATTATTATTATTAAAATATTTCGGATTTGAAATTTTGTGATAAAATAAAATTGTAAGATTTTAAAATTGATTTTTATGTATATATTGAAGCTAAAATAAGCCTTAACATTTTAAATTTATTTAAAAGGTGTGTTGTCGTCTACTAGAATGTCCCAGTCACTCATAATAAATAATAATAATATTTAAGAACCGCTTGGTCCTTTTTAGACGTCCCAGTCAACAATAAAATTATATTAGAGCCGCATGGGCCCCTATAGAAGTTCCCAGTCAAATCATAATAATATAAACAAATAAGATAAGAATAATGCTTAAGGAGCCGCATGGGGCCTATCTAGACTGTCCCAGTCAACCAATAATATTAATAATTTAAATATATTTAAGAAGCGCATTGGACCCCTCTAGAATGTCCAGTCAACTCATAATAAAGAAGAATACTGAAGAAGCCGCATGGTCCTTTTTTAGACGCCCCAGTCAACCAATAAAAAATTCAAATAATTAAGAAGCTGCATTTGGCCCCCTATCTAGACTGTCCCAGTTCAACCCCTAATAAATAATAAATAATAATAATATTTAAGAAGCCCCATGGGATACTTAAGACAACTTCACGCCTATTCCTTTTCTCAAAGCAAAAACCTACCCTCTCGTTGCTTTACGTTGCGCCTCTTCAGCATATCTGTTTTCTTAAAGGGCCTAAAATTGTAGACAATATTCAAATTCTGGCCCTAACATATCTATATACGACATTATACAAAAAACAATATCATATAATTAGTCTGCATCTGCATTACTGTCTCATTATTAAACTTTCCTTCTGATGTCGTTCAAAATCTATACAATGGAAACAATGAAACAGCAGTACTAAAGATGTTACAGACTTACGGGTTACAATGCCAATAGTTTGTTGAAAATTGAAAAAAAATATATTAAAAACTTCATAATATATATAGTTTTATTTTAATTCTTTATTTCTATTGAAGTTAAATTACTTAATTTGATTTTATTGATTTTTTTGATTTTTTTGATTTTTTTTGATTTTTTTTATTAATTTTTATTTTTTTGTATATTTAAGTTAAATATACAAAAAAACAGGGATGGCACGAAAAAAAATCAAATTAAAAAATCAATTGATTTTTTTACTTGATTTTTTATAAATAAATCATCATTTTATTGATTTTTTTGATTTATTTGATTTTTTATATTTTTTTTTATTTTTTATTTTTTTGTATAGCCTATTTAAGTAATTTAACTTTTTGATTTTTTTAATTTTTTTGATTTTTTTGATTTTTTTGATTTTTTCAGTTTCGATCGTGACGTCACGCGATATATATATATATATATATATTAATATATATATATATATTATTATATATATATATAATATATATATATATATATTATATTTTATATATTATATATATATATATATATTTTATTATATATATATATATATATATATATATATTAATAGTATTATATATTATAGACAGTAAGAAGACGCAGATCCAATCTAGAGTGTCTCCATTCAACTCGTAAAAATTAAGAATTATGAATAATTTTTAATAATAATTAATTTAATAATGAATAGTAATTATAATTAAGAAGCCACATGGGCCTACCTAGACTGTCCCAGTCAACCAACAATAATTAACAGGGTTGGGGATTTTTTTGATTTTTTTAGAAAAAAATCAATTTTTGATTTTTTGATTTTATTGATTTTTTTGATTTGTTTGATTTTTTGATTTTATCCATTCAAGAAGCCCGACTGCAGCCCGTTTGTGCAAAATCGACTCACAAACGTTCGAATTGAAAAAAAATTACAATAACCAATCAGAGAACAGGAAATTTGAGTGCATCAGAAACGGTCAAATGCGCCCGTCGGATCAGCTGACAAATGTAAACAATGCCAGAGTTCCATCCGCTCGGTCTTACTTTTTTGTTTTTTTTACTTTAAAAATGTTCAATATTTGTAATTTTTTTTTATTTAGGCGAGAGAGAAGGAGGGAGAAGAAGGTATGTAATTTGTAAAGATAATACTTGACTAATTGGTTCCAATTCTTAAGAATAAAATCAGTTCTTTAACTTTCTCTCTCTTTCTCTCTCCTCTCTCTCTCTTCTCTCTCTCTCTCTCTTCTCTCTCTCTCTCTCTCTTCGCTCTCTCTCTCTCTCTCTTTATATATATATATATAATATATATAGATAGATATTATATATATTATATATATATTATTGATTATAAATATATATATATATATATATTATATATATATATATATATTAGGTTAAAATAAAAGTAAATATTTCCTAGTTATTTAAGAAAATGTGTTAAGTTAAGGCAAAAATGAAAACGGATATAGTAACCTATTACTTCATAGCAATTAACGATCATCAATGAATACTCTACTATTTGGTAGAGATTACTTGTTTGTTTATTATATTTAAATTTGTATTTTAACAAATTTCTTAAATTTGTTATTTATATTGTTGTGACAAAATGCACGATAATAACAATCATTATTCAATTCTAGGGGATATGATGGCACCTCCCACGTGTTCTATTTACATTTCATCTCGCTCGCTCCATGCGTTATATATGTCGCAATCTTTTTAAAATTTTTTTAAATACTCTCTCCTTGTGTGGTGTACGTACATAACCATATGATTGACAATATTAATTTCAGACTTTTATGTCTGTTCTGTATTAATATAAATAAACTGCTCAGCACCTCAGAAAAATTTTAGGGTAAAAAAATCCTAGAATTTGTTGTAGTTATTAGACACTTTAGGAACGCTGAGAGCACTGTATAGACCCCTCTATAAATTTCCAGACATACCTTCACTCTCTCTATGCTATAGGATTTATAAATATACTATATATATATACTTATATCAGTATTATATATATTTTTGTATATTATATGATAAATATATATAAGTATTATACGCTGGAATATTTTGATACTCTTAATTAAAGGCTATTATAATTTGGCTTTAAAATATTGAATAGCATATGGTAATGAGTATTTAATACTGCATATAAGTTTGGTAATATTATCTCTAGCTAACGGCTAATCTGTAAATTTATTTAAAAGTTGACTAAATTACTATTTAAGAGCTAATGACGGATCCTCTAATCCTTCATCTCTATTATTTTTATCATAACATAATCAGTGACTAGGTTAATGATTGTAATATTATGAAGGAAATTCTATTCTATTGTTTATATATGTAGCGTAAGCGCATATGGCTGATATATATAATGAAAACTAATTTATTAATTTCTAAAAAACTATTATATAATATTACTATCTAATCTATATGAACAATATCATATCCCCACCCATTCCACAATCAAAAAATATGATCCTATAATAGATTACCTAATAGCATAAATTTATCAATCAAATACATTAATACATTTTTTCTTTAGAGGTTTTTTTTACCCTTAACAGGAATTTCTTTTATTAAATGATCAAGGCTTTAAAATATCCTCTATCGACTACTACTATATTTATATATATATATAGATATATATATTATTAATGGTTATTTTTCTGACTAATATTTTTAATATGGTTTCCTTATTTTATACGCTTAAACATATATCATATATTACCTACACTTGATCTCAAATAAATTGAGTCGTGATATATACAACAATTACCTCTCGATCGCCGCGGGATCTCATACCGGCTGACTTCGGTTATTGTACCATGAGGTCTTAGCATATACACAGAGAGGATAAATAGTTTCGCCGACTATATAGCTATGCGAAAAGAGATTGCTCTACTTTAAATAGGATAATATTAGGACACAGCTAGTATATCGGGCAAACAGCATTCTCAGCACGTCATTCTCGCTTGCACTCGGTCAAAGGTAACACCAGTTATACGCCTGTATAGACCACTCTAAATCGGAGTATAATTTGCATAGATGTATAAATACTGCAATTTAATATTCAGACGCTCTCAATCGTTATCTCGATAAATGTGAAAACGTCCTTAGAGAGTCGAATCTCACATAGCCACTTCTCACAGGTGATTAGATCCGAGTCGTCTCGAACGCGTTAGTGCCGAGCGTTGTGTAACCAAGCAATAAACCACACGACATACGAGCTCCAGAAAGCCAATATACGCGACCTCTCAATAGCCATTGTATTATGGTGTCTCTATCCCATAGATAAGGACCGCTATGTCAGGAAGAGATATCCTCTGAGACGAGCGCATCTCCGCTTGCTACTTCGCGTTGCGTCCAATGTTAAACATGAACAGGAGTTATATAAGGTAGATTCTCCACTCTAAATCGGAGCTATATTTGATATGATGTAAATACTGCAATAAACCGCAGTTCATTTGTAATTGAATTAAATAACTCCTATGAGCACTTGCATTTATTTCACAATACTCACCACGACTGGTATTGAGATCGAGCGTAGTGTTAAGGAATGAACACAAGTTATTATCTACTACACCTGCTCGAAGGTTCTGTATACCTGATAAGAGATTCCAGTTATCCAATATCTATTCAACCACGCAGCATACTAACGGCCTAAAATCTGCTATATACGCGACTCTTTTCAATATCATATGAAGGAAGTGACTACTATTCCATTATTAAGACCGCCTTTATAGTAACACACTAACCTCAGGCTACGCAGTCGTCCGCTTCGCACTTCGGGTCATAAGGTATTAACACGTGGAGCTGATGTAAAGGGGTAATACAATGGTCCTGAATAGGTCTTCTCTTCTATATATATGAAATCTAGAGCACTCTTTTTTCATAGGCGCTCAAGTCGGTGCGTATCTTTCGCTTGCGGGTCGTAACAGGGTATAGGGTTTCCGGTAAAATACCGCTCGGTCATTTACCGTTCGCGAGGTCGTACTCTCAGAGGGGTGAATAAATACCTGGTATGTGAAAATGTCACTCAAGAGTTATACTTATCTAAAGGTACAATTGAACATGTAACTGCGTTTAATTGCAGTATATACTATCTATATCTGAATATCTTTTTATTACTGATTTGGAGGTAGGACTCAAACTTACATGGGTCCTGTGTGTTCCTATTGAACCGATGCAAGCGGAGATCGGCGTGGCTTGTATTACTCTTTTCTGACTATGGGCTTAATTAATTCTAACATGAAGTAGAGTTAGTTGGTTTAGATTCGCGAGTTATATCTTTCTCAGCCTTGTCACGTTTAGGTGTGTAGTATGAGGTCAAACACGTACTCGGCAATTACGTTCGCGCGCTATAGAGGACCGGGAAATCTATCCTTGTTATGTAGCACAATACAGGAAGTCTCCATTTTATCTACACATTAGCAAATTGAACTGCGGGTTTAATTGCAGTAAGTGTACGAATTCATTGTATAGCAAATTCTCTCTGACTGCGATTTAGAGTGGTCTCCTTACAATGGGTCCTGTTGTACCTTTGACGCACGAGTGCACAGCGGGAAGGATGCCGTGGCTGAGGGTAGATCCTGTCACTGAACATGTAGGCTATGGTACCGTTATCACTCTCTCAGAACTCGTTCTCACTCTCAAGTCAGGTGCTTCTTTATGCTCTTGTTTGCCTGTTGTTTCATGTGCCAATCGGTAAGCACGTGCTTGATTAACTTCCTCCACGCGATTCGCGATGAGGACCTGAGGATATATAACTCTCTCTTTAGAGCATAGTATGTGAGAGGAATTCTATCTCAAGTGAGTATATTTATCAATACAAAATTGAAAATCATGCTGCGTCATGATTGCCTCCAGCTATTTATCCTGATTATCGAATATGATTATTACGCTTGCCTCATATATGAGTGAACGTCTGAGTAATAATAAAAATAATCATATCTAAGCTCAGAATTTATATATATATAAGGAATATATTAATTTATACACTCAAATCTTACAAATTATATTGAATACTTAAATAAAGATAATATATATAATAAGAAATATTACCTTGATATAACATAATAAGTAGATAAAGTGCATTAAACAGAAAATGATGTGTTATACTAATATGTTTTGTATAGTTATAATTAGATCAGTCTATGAAATGGTCAACGGTTTCTAGTTGACACTATACTAATACAATTATCTCTCTCAAGGTATACTTGTTTTTACCAAAACTTTCTGAGATGCTTGAAGGAGTATATTATAAACAGCAGAGCTAGAGTTAAAGTCATGAAGTAATCTTATAATATCATGAAATTAAGAGTAGGGAAATTAATTATTGTCTATTTTAAAAGTTTCATAAACCCTCTATACCCTAAGATAGTAAATACTTAATATTACCCGATTGAAAGTGAAATGCAATTGTGTATATTACTTTAAATAATCTATCAAATATATACTTTCTTATTCTCGATATAAAAGTTTACTGATGTCAATAACCAGCCGATAATGATATATATACAAAATTTTATATTCGTCCTGCAGCCATGGATTCATCGCGTTAGGTTTATATCTTCAGAGCAGATCTCTCCAGATAGTCGTACACCGCTGGAGATAATATCTAAGTCAAATTTTAGATTCCTATCTATCAATTCATAGTGTATAACATATATTAATTAGTTTCTCTCAAACACTATTTATTTCTACACTTCTGTACACTCCAATCCAGAATAAGATTGTGATGGGTAATAATTTTCTATAAATAATTGTATACCTATTATATATATATATATTCGGATATATAATTAATAATATCATATTATCAATAATTACCTACTTACTTATATATTATATTAGTAATATAATTAAGGGGAAATTTTAGGTTAATAAGTAAACACAGTCTTGTAAAATCTACGAGTAAGTTTTAAATTATATGAAGATGTCTCAAATTTTTAGCGAGAGTCACAAGTAGTTTAAATAAAGTTGTATACTATGTGTACTCATGCTATAGCGTACATTTTATGTAGTGACAATATAATTTTAAAATATCTGTAAATTGTAGACCATGTGACTTGCTTATATATATAAAAGTTATATTTACTGAAATTTATGGAGCAGTCGAATAATCGGGCTCTGTTTCTTCTTCTACAATGACAATTATTTTTTATACCCCTTTTATTTTTTTCATTATTGTAAAGCTAATTATATTTTATTATCAATTTTATAGCTGGTTTAAAGTGACAGGTGAAGAGTTTACTTTAATTCCTTCCTCTTCTTTGCGCATAGTCTTATATATTTTCTTATGTTTTTTATATAATAAAATTAAGCTTTTATTATAATCTTTTTATTCACCATTTTATTATAAATCTTTATACATATGATAAATATATATATAGCTTATTTAAATATATAATTAATTCCTTCATCTAGATATAAATATATTACGTGGACTTTAGAAATATTTGTGAAACTTTAAAAAACTTTAATAATCCGTGAGGTACCTCACGCCTCCCAACGGCAAGTTCATATCATTATTTTCTAAACTATTTTTCTTCTTAGTATTCGAGATACTCTTACATTTTCATTCACCTTTACTCCTTATTTCTCATATATACCGAATTATCTTTTATATTTTTGTTATTCTTTTATTCATACCCATATGCTAACATTTTTAAGTCAATCTAAGTTTTTGCTATCATTTCTAAATTGATAATAATAATATATATATATTAATTGTTATAGTCTATTATTATATTCTATTATTATATATATGGTATAGATATCCTTGTATAGTTAATAAGAAATATCATAGATCGAATCCTAGATATTATATAAAGGTTGCAACAGTGTCACCTGATACAAATGGTGTATTAAAAAAAAGTAGTATTATAATATTTTAGCTCAAATAGACTAAACTTGACTAAGAGAAACTAATTAATCATACTTACATAGTAATATTTAATAGTTTGGAATCGTTTCTTTTATAGAATGCTCAGGCTTTGTTAAAAGGTAAGGACGTCTCCGCAAGCTCTTGCATGAAGTCCTTTTAGCATTTTTGCTTTCAAGTTTTTAGTTCTTTGTTATGAACTAACTCCCACTGGTTCAAACTTCAAAGCAATATTGTAAATCTCTAATAATTATTAGACGTCACGTAAACTGTTTTCCTTCTTTGTGCTGAAGCCCATTGAATTAATACTAAATCATAACTAGTAAAACTTAATCTAATTAAATGTAATTTAGCCGTGTTCCCCCTCATCCTCTATAATTTCAAGTAATTAGCTAATAGTTAGTGATAATTTTTGCTGATTCTTTTATTCTTCTGTATCGGCCTCAACTACACTAAGATATCTTTGGAGATATTTACTTATTAAAATAATTTATTTTGTTTTAAAAGAATACACGTAAAAGTATTATGAATATCTATATATGAAGCTGTATAATTTAATCCAATATATTTCCAGATTTTAAATTAACTGCCATATGCTTATAGAGTCATGCGGTAGAATTAATGTATTTTACCGTAAGTATATAGTGGATAAATTTTATCTTACAGTGATTTATGTTAGTAGTGAGTAAATGCCTTATCATATATATCACCCTCCAAATATGACTATTATTTACTATCTTTTTTACTCAATATTAGTAGATTAACTTATATATAAGCTAAAACCCTATATATATATCACCTCCGCCGCCCCTAATATTTATATAAGTGAAGCCCCCAAATAATATTTGGGCTCCCTCAGATTGAAGTAAATAACTTATTACATCTAAACTACCTTTAGCCTCCATGTTTTGAGTTCTACTGTAACACACGTGTAGCTTGGTATCATATATTAATATTTTATATATATAATAGTATATATTATATATATAATATTATAAAGATATCTAATAAATTAATCAAACATTTAGAAGTTATATAATATGTATAGAAAATATTAATATATTTAATATATATATATATATTAATATATATATACTATATATCTAGTAAGGTTATAGGCTACTTCGCTTATTTTAGTCCGCAGTCCTCAGCTTAGTATCCTAGTTTACTGTAAGTAGGATACCAGAATAGGTTGACGTAACTAGCCGGTAGGATAGGTGCGTGAGAGTCGTCTAAGGTAATATTACGGTATATTATACAGTAAGAGCTCCGTATCAAGAAAAAAATTTACGCGGCTTCTATTCAAGTGCCGCACTTTTTTTGAAAAAGATATAGTTAATTATTAAGATTCTTATTGGTATTTAAAGAATATAATTTTTAAGTTATTTAAACTGAAAAAAGAGAAGAATACACTATGATGTTACATAAACTTATTACTTTATATTATAATTATATCTTCCAAACCAATTCATATATTTCTCGTTCTTGAAAATCATGAAAAATTTCATAACATAAATAAACTAATTTATAAATGTTTTAAAGACTGAATGGCTATTACACTCATCTATAACTTTAATTAATTATATTATTGCTATAATAACTAGCAATATCTAAATCTATTGTAGATTGTCAACCAAATATTATATTAGTATATATAATATATATATATATAATATATTATATATATATAATATATATATATAATATATGATTATTTAAGAATTAATATAATTAATTTACTGATTTATACTTATATGACTATTAAATAAATATTAGTGTTATTTTTAATTTGTTCGTCCTTCTTATATATATTAATATAGCTTTTAACACCGTTTAATAATTATCTAGATGTTATATAACGTAAGATAATGAGTTATCACTTTATTAATGGACTTGGAATATATCAGGTTACTTCTTGGTATAATATTACATATACTATATATACCGTAACGGCGTATAATATATTATATAATGTCTGCTAATAACGCTATGATTAATGTATTTAAGAATTAAACTTCTGGGGAAAATTTTAATAGTCTGAAGTTCTTATGTGTGATTAAATCATATTCACCATCCTTTTTACAGTAGAGGCTCTTTATCTTCCAGTTACTTGAGAGTAATTCAAGCTATCAAATCCACTATAATATTATGATCCTTTATATAAACTTCATTTAAATCATCAAATTTATTACGATTCATTGCTCTCATGCTTCATTCATAAGTTTATTTGGTACGTTTAACTATAAATATAATTTATATATAGATAAAGCTATTCACGATTTAAACTCGTCAATCAAATCTAATAGGTATGACTCTCCTCTAGGATATTTTAATTTTCATCTTCATTTTTTCACTTCAAGATTTTTACTTCATTAGGAATAATAAATCTACATTATTAATCGCTAGCGGGATATATAAACGCATAACAGTGGATGGATGTAGATAGTGTATACTATATTACTTTAAGGATATTACTATCAATTTTTAGTATATATATATAATATGGCATTCAACACCGTAATAAAACGACAAATACCAATATAATTTATGGATTTATAGTTTATATTGTACTGAATTTATTTTATATATATTATAATATATTCTAGACATCCTTTCTCTTTCTCGTATTAAGATCAATCTGTTCAATCATTATTTATAGAGTATATATAGGTAATCATATAAGCTATGAAATAGGTATAGGTATGCTCATTGAATAAAGCTTAATATATATGTTCTAATCACCAAATATATAGGTTATACTAGTTGGTAATATTCAGTGTTTTGTTGTGATATGTGAAACGAGTGATGTGTTTAATATATCAAATAGCTATGGGTCTAGAAATAATTATCTAGCAGTATATATATGGGTATAATTGATATTGTATAGATATGAATATAACTTAGTTTGATTGTGAATTATTGCGCAAGGTATATATATATATATACTTGTATATGGTCAAATAATTAAACTCTGGCCATATTGAGGTTTAGTGAATTGATTAAATTCTGAGGAAACTTAGAATATTCTAGTACAGGATGCTGTAATTATTTAGATATACTTCATTTTCTCATACTTCATTATATGTGGATAAAGTTACTAAGTGACAACTCTTCAAAATATTCATTATGGGACATAACACTTAGTGATATCAGTTTATGAAGTCTTGTTAGGTGTAAGAAATGAGAAGAATTGATAGGTATAATAATACACCTCCTCCTCTCTGTAGTAACTTATTAATAATATATATATTTGGGTTTTACACCGAATTGATTAAATCAGTTAAGATATTATATTTATGTTATGATAGAGAGAGTTTTTTGATGATGTTTATATATATATTATAACTGACGGAGTGAATCTTTAAGTTTTGTTTTAACCTATCATATATTTTGTGGCATAGAATTTGTTCTAAAGTTGCATCGAACAGACTTCACCATACACACTGGATATAAGGTAATAAGTTTGTCATTTAGCATATTACTAATTAGTAAATAACGTTTTTAATCTTGATACATAAAAAATGTCAGATTGTTAATATTTTTATATAATAGACATAACTATTGATATACTTTCCACCAAGCTAACCTCAGAAGCACTCCATTGTATTACAGCGTAGCTAATTGATAGTCAATCACGACTTTTCTCTATTGGTGTGCACTAGGTCAAGCATTCAATTGTATTGCTTACACTCGGAGATCTTGAACCCAAATAGGACCACATTCACCTTATGGTGCGTGATTTTTGTAGGTGAAGTTCAAGCGGATGTCAGAGTACATAACCGATAAGAAGTGTCTCAGAAGGAGAAAGAAGAGTGACACTCCTAGGTTCGTAGTATACTTTAGAGCTAGTAAACTCTTTAATAACTGTGCTGATTGAGGCGGAACATTAACACTATCTCACAGCACTTCTCTCACGTTGCCAAGGACATAACTACTATTTCACATTTTCGCACTCCAGTGCTCGTCTCAGTAATCTCTGTGCGCAATAGCAAACATGGCGATTCAAATAAAAATACTTATATGTAGTATCTCTATCACAGCGTAGATTACACCTTCGCAGTTATCTAGATGCGTTTAAATTGTGAGGATAAATAGAAATATTCTGCGTATGATGTATTAATTATAAGACGAGCAAGAAGTCAGGTCCAGCATCCGGTTAATGCTTTTAAATTTTGAGTAACGGTAAGAATATATATATTGGTAGAACGCAATTTCTGTCGTATATTCTCTAGATTTCTAATTCGTTGGGCAAAGCATTTAAGATCATGCTAAAGAAGCGAAAAAGTATTATGTGTGCTTGAGATGTTTTGTATATTAATTATTGATTCGCCGATTTCATAGTTTAGAGATTATGCCTCTTTCACATCGAATTGTAATTCTATCATAAAATTATTAAAATCTTTGAATATGTCATTTAATATATTTTCTCTCTCTCTGTATTTTAAAAATTTATATATAAACACTTTTTTGTGAAGTCTTACATTATAAGTAGAAAAGACACAACTGATTGCGGTAATTGCGATTGCTTTACAGGGTGTTGCTCACAGATTTTGATTATATGGGTTCACTTGATTCCATATTGAGATGCGAATGATTGTGCCACATGCTGCGAGACTAGGGTAATATATTTCTAGGTATCCGACCGAAGTGCGTTGTAGGTCGCAGACTACCACACAGTAACAATGGGTGGCGAGCCTCGGGTGACGCCTAACACTATTTCTCCACACTTCGACATATCATCGTTTAATAGTGATATAAAAATGAATAATGAGATTATTAATTTCAAAGTATAATCTCATAAGGTCATGGTATATTTATAATATAAAATTCAGTATACAATTTAAATTTAATAAATAAGAATGTTTATATACCGTGATGCTCTTGTGTGTTTTATATATTCATTATATTTAAAAAATAAAAAAATAAGTATTTAAAACCAAAAATATAAAAAATATAGAATAATAATAAATAAAAAGTAATAAAACAAAAATAAAAAAATATAAAAGAAAACAGTAAATGTTTTAATATAAAAATATAAATGTAATATTATATGTTAAAATACATAGTATATAGCTATAGAAAGTTTAATAGCAAGTTATAAAGACTCTATAATATGTCTACACTACAGTCTATAGGGTCCATTACACCTACTGAGGAATAAATACTCCAATATGCTTGTCTGGAATTCTTCCCCACATACTTTTAAGATAGCTTACACTATATTTTCTTGGTGTGCTTTGTAATAGGTGTAAACCTATCCTTATTAACTTTGAATTTTGAATATATATATTTTTACTTTATATAAGGGACTATTTATAATACCAAGGGTATAATTACCATATAAGTGTTAATTGTTTAATATGTATTTAATAATTATCTTATTACTGATAAAGCAGAGAGTTTTTGAATATTCATTAAAGCTAGCCCTCAAATCAGAGAAGATCTTCCTTTGAGAGAAGCACAGTGGATAAGCAGGAGTTAAATATAATGTAGAATCAGAGAGGCCATGAGATAAATGGTTAAAGCAGTAAAGCTCAGTGTGTGTATACATAAAGGCCAATTAACTGAAGCCGCTTCCCTAGTGGGTGTAGGTGGAGGTCAACCTTGAACAACCTATCTAGATCTTGACTATATAAATAGACTTTACTGCTTTATAAGGAAGTATGTTAAAGTATATATATCAATAATTTTTTTTTGCAGAAATGTTTACTTGTAATAAATAGAGACTTAATGCAGTTTCGTGGTTCACATGTATAAAACTCACAAATAGCGTCCCCAGACCTAAAAAAAATTATTGAGCTCATCAGCACCAGTTAATTATTTAGAAAATTCTAGCTTTGTGGCACACCTAGTCTTTATAAGTATTGATTATGTGCGTTCTTATTTCTAATCCGCTAAGAAATTATCGGTCAGTTGCAGATACGGAGTTCTCTACATCGAATCTGGATTTTTCAGTGAGTTACCATTATTTTTACTCGACTTCTAAAAGCAGGGAAAAAGAATGGTGAGAATCTGCACTGGCCGGAGTTAATGAAAATGCATAAATAACACAGTATGTACATCAGTTTCTAAACCGAGTTTCCCTGGTTACTGCAGTTGCAAGGCCACGCACCGATTGCGGCGGCAGGGGTTTGTCATATTCACGGTCTAGTAAAGGCCGTCCCCAGAGAAGTGACTGATATGGCCGCTATCTGCTATACTAGGAAAGCAGCATAGTACGCATTGCAGTGAAACTGTCTGGCAGTCTCGGTCGGGCTCTGCCAAAAAGGATTAGCGCGTTGTGAATTATATTGCGCCTGCGGTGAGTCACGTCACGCGAAGGATCCTCGAGTGTCTTGGAGAATAGCAGTTAGTCCTCTGCAACGAACGATCGACCGCGTTGGCTCGATCGACCAAAGACGTTAATACGGACTCTAGAATACCGTTTAGCTAGTTGATTCTACTTGTCTCAAATGTGAGCTCTATATACTATAATTATTAGAATTAATATATTTTTCAATATTATAATCATTAATCAAAAATATACTATAATTTACTCTGATATGAACTATTAATCATTTGATCTAGCATAACGTATGTAATATACCACCATTCGATTCCTCATACCTTATTACCTAGGGTAGACACCCATATTAGGTTTGCTATTCTATGCTCAGGGGAAGCTAGAAAAAGGCTTGAATAAAAAAAATAGTGAGCATCTACAGTTGCGCTAATTTATTGTTGACACTTACATCTTATGAACACTTATGTGGCGCTCATCATTGTGACTAACTTCATGGCACTTCACTGGTACTTCAATTTACACTCATATTTAGGCATCATCTTTGAATCTCTAATATTATAATAATGTATCTCATAGTTAATATATAATAAATTATTGGTATCGAGAGAGAATATAGTAAGATTAAATGTACCTCTCATAAACGCAATACTCACGTACTCAGAGTGTAATTTGTGTGTTTGGATACTAATGCAGCATAAGACAAAAAATATTTGTAACTCATTCTAACATAATTGATTTCCTTGAAAGGTCACCCATCAATACATGTAAAAAATACCAGCATAAGAGTAATGAAGAACGAATCATACAAAGATATTGAGATAATCATATATCCGTTCCAGATCATTAAAATTAGAGTAAATATGAGCCAAATACAAAGATTGTAAAGGGGGGATATCTGATAGAATTCTAGGTATTAGGATATTAATATTAATAGGTGATATACAGCTATGGTGAAGATTGTGAAGGTGGAATTTTCAGGTTATGTGATAGTGATAGTGAAGGTATGCGGTGGATGGACTTGAGGTGTAGGCTTAATGTGTAGGCTATAGGTACAGGCTGGTGTTATATGAGCTATAATATGTAAGTAAGGCTAGATGTAGGCTAGGTAATTATTAGTTATATTAGGTATAGTAATGTGTGTGTGTGTGATTATGAAGTGTGTTGTGTGTATGTGTTGTGTGTGTGATGTGTGTGTGTGTGTTGATGTGTGTGTGTGTGCTCGCCCGCGTGTAATCCACACCGAAATTATCAAAAAAATAGCTTTATGTGACTTGTATATGAGCCTAAATATATTATTGAGGGTGGGCCAAAATTGCCCATCAGATGTACCATAAAGGTTTGGTGAAAAATTTAATTTTACCCCTTTTTTAGGAAACTTGAACAGACTTAGATCTCTACTAAAACGGTTGCTGATACGGCAGAAAAGATTTATGTAAAGCTAAATTTGTTCTAGTAAAGGATTAACAAAATAATTTTAGTAGATTAGCAGAATAATGAAAAATAAGAAGATATTTTCTATTCATGATATCAGAATTAAATAGTTGAGAAATTAAGACGAGTTCTTAGAACAAGAATTTGATTCTTCAAAAAAATTAACTTTTGTTTTGAATTATCAAATCAATAGGAATCAATAGCGTATTAATAAGAACACCTCGTGGCCAAAATTGACCATGGAGAGACGGATAAGGGTTTTAGTTGTCTCTTTTCGTATATTATATATCTGAAAAATTTCCTCCAAATAATATTTCAAGTTAAAAGCCTCACTCAAATATTATAAAGGTACTCAATAATGGCCAGAAATGCGTCAAGGTCAGGTTAAAAAATTTGGGGCTCATAAACATGAGGCAAGCCCAATACACACGGTAATAGATAAAAAGTGTCTCTAAATATTTAAGCATAAAGTTTGCAAGACGGCTGGGTTAAAGAAGAATTGAGGCTCACAAAATAAAAATATGTTTCACACTTTTAGGATCATATACAAATCAATGTCTCACCGTAGGAGCAAATTTTTGCCCACGGATTCGCCTCACTACGTTGAATCGATGACACCTACTAATTGTATTGGAATATATCTTTATAATGGTCGATGTATATAATTAGGGATTATTTCACAATATCTATATAAGTTTGTTAATTTTGGGAAAAGATTCTCATAAATATATTCTCACTTCGTGTAATTGAGACCTGGGGACAAAACGGGATGTCTAAAATTAATAGTGTAAATAAATAAAAAACAATTTGATTATTACTCATTCTACTGATATTTGATTTCCTCAGGATTATTTATTATTCATAACTGCATTAGCATATTCTTTTCATTCTCACTATAATGAGCTCAAGTTAGAATAACTTAAATAACTCTGCACTAATTAACCCAATTGACGCTTTAGTATACTTTGATTTTACCTGTAATACATACATATAAACTTCAACTTGAGCATTTACTACTGTAATTTTCTTATGCTACATTTGATTTTCATACTGATAATAATAACTTAAATACAAACATAATTGAAATAAATAAAAACGTATATTTATTATTTTATATTCCATTATAGGGTAATAGAAAGTTCGTATACGTATGAGAACCAGAAATTTATACTTTTTCTTTTTGGTCATTCACCTTTTAGAGTTTTGAAAGCAGTATAACATTATAGGTCATAACTTTACCTTTCCCTTCTTCTTATTTTTAAAACTTCAATATAATAAAATTGGAGGGGGTATCCTAGGATATAGGTATAATTATCCTTTACTATATATACTGTATACTTATGCTACATATGCTTAGCTTTCGGTTGGGTTCTCTCTAGGGTTATAGTTTAGGTTATAGACTCTGTGTATTGCTCTTTCGTTTAGTGTAGAAATTCTCGTTCCAAGTGCCTCGGTGGTCCAAATACCTCGGGATTGAGATTAGCGTGTCGACTAGTCACTCGATGGACGTGTACTACTTGATCTTTAAATTTCTGAAACTTAGATAGTTTGACGCCATTTCTCTCTGTAATTACCTCCCTAATTCACAGTTTACAGGCATATGTGTTGTATATAATACAACTAATCTATCAATTACCTCTCACCTCCCTAATCCATAGTCCAGACACATAGCTCAACGCTTAACATCCTTATTTAAATACACATACAAGGACACCTACATCCTTATTCGTCCTTCACGCCACAGTATATAGTGGTAAACTGTGAGTCTAGATCACTAGCTCAATGCCCGTAACCGATGGCTGGGAATATCTTACTTGGTTGCAGACTGAGGCTGGGTATTTACTATCCCTTGAAATAACTGATTTGTAACACTACTTTTCCACTTTGTTATAGTGAGTATCACCACTGGTCGGGGATGAAAACATTAAATAGTATATAACCTTTCCCACCTGTAATATGCTCGTGGTAAAATTATAATAAGGATAAATAAAAAAATAAATAAATATCCTCTTGTTTGTAAAATGGTTAGGGGTCTATGTTCCCGATGAACACGACGGACTGTTATTGAAAATTAATTCAAACTGATAGATAAGTTGTGTAAAAAGGGGTTAGAAAAGATTATTCCAACACTTATCCATAGTTAAATGGGTTAATGTCGCGAGACTTAGAGAGATGGTTACCAGACTTTATGAAATGTAATGAGAGGCGTGTGCATAAAAATATTTTATAATTATACATAGGATTTTTTTAGTAACTTAAAACATAATATAATAATAAAATATATAAAAATATTATTTTTCCTATCATATAATAATATTCTCCTCTCCACTTACTGTCTAGAGGTGAAGATGAATTGAGATGATAATACGAATACCAAGCTAATGTACGATATCTATAAACTTACTGTTTATCATCTTCTAAATAATCGTACATTTTGTAAACTCATAAAAACCCCCTCGCAATTTCTGAATTGCGTTATATTTGTAGCAAGAAACATCCTTACAAATATATTGTGAAAAATAATTGAAATTCGCTGTCCACATTCTTCGTGCGTAATATACATCGTCAATGGTCTCTCTACATCTCTTCTCCATCTTATTCTCGCTCGTCTCTCTCTCTCTCTCTCTACTATCTCATTCGTCTGTCATTAAAATCCTTTACTCACTTACTCATCTTCTTTTCTACCTCATTATGACTTACTTAATTTTGATAATTTTGACCAAATATAAAGCAAGCCAAACTAAACTTATGAAATAATAAAAAGCTTATTTAATAAATTATAAAATAAAAAATAAAAAATATGATTTATTATTTTTATAATGTAAATTTATATCATATAGGCTACTCATTTACTAATATATCTGCAATAATATATATATTATATATATTGCCAATAAAGACAAATTGTTAGTAGCATTAATACGTAGTAAATCTTAATAATTCAATTCGTTTGAAATATATATAAATATAATATCCTAGCCATTTGGTGATATTAAAGCGACTACTAGAAACCCAAGTTTTATATATAATATTCTAAATTATATCATAATATATATATATTATAGGATATATATATATAAAACCTTACAAAAGTATATAAAATTTATAGAAAATATAAATATTAATATTAAATAATTAATATTAATGGCAATTCATTATAGCTGGGTTGACTCCAAGGTAGAGCTAGCACAATATATGCAATAAAAGTGAGATTGTAATCTAGGTAATTTTTAATATATATGTAGGAGAGAGTTAAATATATTAGAAGATGTTCCTTGAAGGAATTAAAATTGGTAAGGAAATCGTGTAAATTTCTTGTAAACCCCTAACCTAAGACCGTAAGAACTTTAGACCTAACCTAAACAACTCTGAAGCACAGTAATGGCGGGCCATAACCAAAACTTAAATCTTTGAATGTAAGAACGGCGAGAGCTGGACACTCACTTAACGAGTCAACCACTTTTATGAGCGTTCCTAGGCTTTGCCAAGGGTATATCAATTTAGTAACTTAATATGACTAAATTGATTGTCTATGGAGTGAGGAAAATTATATATTAGATTAGACTCACTCTGAGTAAATAAGAATAAAAATGCTTATAAGCTAATCGTCTCCCTAATAATAATATTCTATTCTAAAACATTTGATTTTAATATATGATAAAAATAACAAAATAGTTATTATATAGTAGATACATGAAAAGTATTCTGAGTCTAGTTATATAGTATAGGTATAATATAATTGAGAGTAGTTATATTGTTTATATGATTAGTGTTATTGAATAATGATAATAAAATAAAATTAATTATATATAATAACTTGCATCCTAAATTAAATAAGTGCTACTATATGTCTTGACCTTGATTTCATATCCTGTTGTTACTAGTCTTTCACCCTGACTCGTCTTAATATAAAAGTGATGATACTATAGATATTTTCCCCACTTCGTGTTTAGTCTGTGTATCTTGGTTAATAGTAAATGTGAGTAAATACTTCCGCTTAAATAAGTTATATTCACTATTATTTTTATCTGAATAGCTGCAAACATTTACCTCGTCATTCAATGTTGTGAGCTAAATCATTACAAAAGTCCCCTCACGCGAAATTTCTTAATTCAATGGTTAGTGTCTTATTTATTTAGTTACTGATATATTTATTTAGATTATCCAAATTTAAAGTTATTTTATCAATATATATATAAAGTATACTCATTATAGCCTTTATATTCATACTGTATAGTAAATGCAATAAATAAATATTTATTTAACGATACGATCTCTTCATAATCTACCCCAATTTCCTATACCCCGCTTAACAACGATTTTTTTCACGCTTTTCAGAAATAACCAATCATATATCAGAAAACGAGTCTAAATTATTATAATTTTCTATTTTTCATTTCATTACTTTTCATTTCATTATTCATCTAGCCTCACTTAGATATTTAAACTCGGATTACTTTCTCCATATTAGTATTCACCATCAACAAGATATATTAACTCATACTAATATTCTTACATTATATATCTTCACTAGTCCTTTTTTATTTAGTTATTATACTCTTATCTATATTTACTCACTTTTACACACACTGCCTATATATCATATATATCTAACTAATCTCATCTCAAACTTCTCTACTAAGAAATATAACATAGAAAAAAAAATAAAATAAAAATAATCTAATCAGCATATATATACAATTATAGTCAAATGACATTACTCGATCTAACTACTTATATTCCATTTATTCATTAGTTACATTTCATAAATACATTCCTTCTAACCTTCAACCTCAATTAATTCTTCTTCAAGTAAAAACCCTGACCATGCGGCCTTTCTGTAAATTATATATTTCTATTAAATTTATTAAATTAAAATGGATATTTGTTAACTGGGACATTCTAGATAGGGTTATAACTTCCGGTTTATTATAATATATATTACGCGTGCTAATAGAATAGGTATACATTAAATATTATTAATGCTTGCAATATGAAGATTTGAACAGCAACGGTGATAAATAGCTTCAGCTTCTCTTACTGGGTATCTCAGGCTTAGTATAGTGAGCTGTTTTAATTGCTGTATATTTCTAACCTCATATGAGTGTTCCAACTCTATTACAATATAATCTAACATAATGCACTTATTGTTATAATATAGAAATTATTCTTTATAATTCTTAATGTATATAAAAAGAGAGTTATGTATATGAGGAAACACTAAGCATGCCTATCGACGATCATTTCTTATTAACTCTATTATTTCATTCATATTATATTATTATATATTTAAATTATTATTATTATTACATTATATAATATAATATATTACTTATTATATTATATTTAATTATATATTGATATTATTTAATTTAATTATTATATATTTTATGATTTTTATTTATTATTATTGTTATTATTATTATTATTTAATAATTATTATATATTAATATATATTATTATTATTATATATTAATTATTGATATTATTATTATATTTATTTAATTAATATAATATTATTTATTATTATATTATTAATTTAATATTATTATTACAGTTTGCCAACTTGCGTTTCTGCTAGAAACTTGTTTGAGTGAGGTTTTCTCAAAATAACAAATGCTAACAAAATGCAATACATATGTATTATAGTTAGAGAAGACCCATAACTCCTCGAATCGATAATAAGTATCGAATACCCCTACCTCCTCACCCTAATAACTCACCATCTACTCATATCATCTTAATAATGTGGACCGTGACCGTCCCACGTACTCATGAAATATTATGAGAATGCAGACAAAACGAATAATGCACATACCGATTATAGTGCCTTTTCATATCCATAAATCCAAAATGGAAACTACCCTAAACACATTCTTTCCCCCAAATCCAAAAAGACTTGCGAAAATGATATTTAGTTTAAAAAAGCAAGACTGTATGACTTGTTATTCTGGGCCCTTACTAAATAATAATAGTTTTTACTAGATTGTACATTATACGCTATATAATATATGGATAGTCAAGTCGATATATTTTGTTGTAAGTATAATTGTCTGAATTTATTAATAACCTATTATTGAATATTATTGATATATTATTTCTTATTCAACTTCTCATATCAAATTTTTATAATTTATTTTACGTAAAATCAAAGTATAGATATAATTATAAATAGAATTGGTCCTCATATTATATATATATATACAAAATGCACCAAGTAGTTTTTGATTTTTTTTATAAAATTTGTGTTTCAGGCTCAATTTAGTCGAAATTCTAAAAACCTGAACTTTTTTTTAGGTGGGTTTAATTATTAATGAAAGATTGCCATTACTGTTTTCTTATTTCTAAATCAGGATCGATTCAATATAAGATAATATTTTATCAAAAGTCCGAAGTGATAATAACATTTTTACTTAATACCACTCTTCAATTTGTATATGCTCTCGATAGTTTTCACTAATTTCTTATTCATACTTAGCAGTAAAAAAAAAAATATAAAATTATAAAATACGAAATTTGTAATATACTTTATGTGCTATATATAATAAAAATACGAAAAAAAATTATATCTATAATAGGTAAGTAAGATAATAGTGTATTCTCTGACCCATTATATACAAAGACCTCTAAATTAATATTAGTTCAATGCGGATTTGAGTAGCAGAACCTCCAGTGATGTCCTCACAGTCAATCTATACAATAATAAAATTAAAGATATATAATAACTTTAAATAGTAAAACAGGGATTTTTATTTCATATTTTGTTCCACATTGACGTATTTTGTTTTGGGGTTATAATCGTATATTTTCGAACATAGTAGCTTGAAATAGGGTAGTTAGCGTCCAGATGTGCAAACAAATAACCACCAATTTTTTCCTCAGCTAATTTACCACTCAACTTTTTCTGGTACGCTTCTACAAAACTATTTCTACGCTCCGAAATTCTTTTTCTACAGTATTTAAGATTTCTTGTACTTTAAAGAGATATGATACCTATTCACAATGTGATTAATTTAGTTCTTACTATAAATTTCCTTTTAATTATCATGCCTTTTTCCTTAAGCCGGATTGGCCAATTGATTCAACCATAACAGCACATTCTCTAGAAATTTATGGCTCTCGGAGAGTTAACGCCTCTTATAAAGGTCTTCTTCAATTGGGCCTATTTTTTTTAATAATATACCTGATATATAATTATATATATTTTTAAGACACCTTTAAAATAATAATAATTTTATTGATATAATCATTATTTAATATTTCATTAAAATGTAAGTATATTACAACTTGCACAAAATTATTTAATAAATAGCCTATAGTCTCATATATAACCAATTGTAATAATGAACCACTTATTTTATTTTTAAAAAAAAATAATATAAAAAATTTGAATTAAGACGTAATATATAAGGGATTCTTGAAATATTATATTAGATGTTTGGTCCTATCTATTAAATTATATAAGTAGATTAGCATTAATTTATAATATTCAAGTTATTTATAAAAATGTTTAAAAAAATGATTAAATAATATCATTAAATTATAAATTATTTAAAAATAAAGTTTTTTTTTAATATATATTTTTTAATATATTCTTATTACAAATCTATCTGTGTATACTTAAACTGTGTTCTTAATCTATGTTTTTTTAAAGGTTATTGGCCATGTTCCCAGTGTTAACTAATTAAAAATATAAGCAATAAAAACATAATAAAAAATATACCAGAAATTTCGTTATTAAATCTGACAACGTTAACTACCAATATTTATGATAAGAAAATTATATAATAATATTATTATACTAGTAGAAGAGTATTATGCTTCAGTGATTTCTTATAATTATATATATATAAATGAATTCTTATATTAAAAAATCAAATAAGAGTGCCAAGAAAACAAAATTAAAATAATAAATGCAGGGTTAAAAATTATTACTTCTTTCCGCAAAATAATATAATAAATTTATATAAATATAAAAAATTATAATATTAATAAAAATTAATAGACATTAATAATTAATAAAAAAATCAAACAGGTAAAATAATACTAATAAGGTATATTATCACAAATTTAATAATTTTATACTCTAATTAGCGAGATTAACATATTTAATGCAAGCATCTATAAACTTATTTACGAATACATATACAAAACAACGAAAATAAGAAAATGAAGAAAATGAACATAAAATAAAAAATATAAAAATAAAATACGGAGAAAAATCAAAATTATGTTAAATATAGAGAGTAGTGTCCTATATAAAATAAATAAAACATTATGAACTGGCCGTGATGCTGTTCAATTTGCATAGTATTTGTTATTTTTTAACTGACTTACCTATATATTCCCTTAGAATTTCTAAATATTAAATTATATAAAAAAAAATTAAGCAAACTCAGATTGTAGAAAAATCATAATAAACACCCATTTTCAAACTTAATGAGATATAAAAGGTATTTATGTACATATCGCTAACTTATCCATAAATATTGTCTTCCGTGTTTAAATTGGCTATTAAAAATATATAAAAATAGAAAAATAAAAAAAAAAACAAATATATACAACTACTGAAATAAGTACAATCCAAAATATAAATTTAGTGTTCCACAGTTAACCTGCACCACATGGGTAGCTATAAGATGGACTGAATTGACAACAACGGTGTTAAACGGGTTACAGCGTATTTTTAGAAATTTTAGAGATCTTATGGGTCGACACATGATTTATGACCATTAGTGTAGTAAAATCTTGTTATGACTCACATCATACGCTCTGTTGGTCTTATGGACCTTTGTATGTAATGATTGAGTTAATTGAAGACGTTTCGTTTTGTCATTTTGTAGCTATTACGCTCGATTAGAAATGCTTATCCAGAGTTTTAGCACGAAATTTCGTGCATAAACTCGAAAGCAATTTGAAGTAATATACAAGTATATTAACTTTATTGTTATTAGACGGAGTGCAACAAAATGCTCTTCCATCTGAATTCATTTTTCTGTGATATTATGTATGTTATGACACTGTGGTTTTGGAATATAAACAAGAATAATTATCAAAAAAAAAAAATATAATAACAAATGGTTTATATATTATACAATAGTATATTGAATCATAACTTATTATATATATATATATTAATATATATGTTAGAGATATTATCGAATTGTGTAAGAATAAATATATAATTTGTAAATTAAATTTTATATATATTGGAATGAAACATTTCATCAATATTTACTCAAATATAACGGGCCTGCCTACGCTACCGTCAAATCTTCGTTAATGTTATATACTATTTTTTTTTATTCTTTAAGAACTTTGTTGTAATTTATAGGGGCAAGCTCAGGGAATATAATTATATAAATTAATACAACCTTTAACAGGAATTTAAAGCGGTATTTATCCTAATTAGATTGCTGGGTTATTCGCTTACGTTTTGGTGGAGGTCATACTTTATCACGATATTTGTTTGGCACTAGTATTGGACTAAAAAAACGATAATATACTCCAACTACATCCTAGTCGCGCTGTCAGAATATTGAATTTAAAAGAATGCACAATGATTGACAAAAAACGTAATACTCGAAAATCAGACTTTACAATATCTATGGTAATAACATGTAGATATATATAGTATTATACATTAATATAAATTATCCGCTACTGCGGCTAAAGAATTTTACCTATTAATAGCTAATGAGGGCTTGAATGCCTATGAGATAATCGAATTATTTATATTTACCCCCTAGTTATTACCTCGTAATTTTCGTATATCTTTTGAGTAATTACTATATATTCATTTAACTCTAATTACAAAATTAAGTTTGTTTAAATCTCAATAAATTTTTGTGTAATGATTCAATATTGATAAAAAAAATACTCATATTAAATAAAACATATAACTAGTAATCTTGACAGCTACAATAGAATTTCCAACACGATCTGAATCAATACTTTCAAGATGAAAATTAGTTATCTATTTTGAGTTATAGAATGTACATTATCGGAGAGGAATTTGCAGAAGGATGTGGTGATCTCGTAAATCAAAGCTGCTAGAGCATTTTAGAAATATACTGCGATTTGCAAAGACAAAATCTCTCCTTTCGTTGCTAATACACTGTCACCGATAAGACAATCAAGCTAATCATGAATGACACTCATATTCACAGCCACGAAGTACAATCTTTTCTCGCTGAGTCATTAATCAAAACTCTCTCGAAATATGGATTTAAAATATATTCAGATTGACACGAAAGTAACAATATAGTTCTTCAAATGAATTCCGATCAGTAACTGAAAATACGAGCAAAAATCCTTCTCCTGAGCGCATATACTGTTCTCGCATAGCACTAAATTCTTCTTGTCCCTTAGCGCAGAACTGAATCATGATTTTATTGGATATTTTTGATTTCTTATTGGTTTTAATTATATTAATCCATATTTTTTAAAGGTTTTCTGGTTAATATATTCTCAAAAGAAAGAAGAAAAAGATTTTCAAACCAATAAATTGAAAAAATTAAAAACACAACTACGACTCGTTTGCGGAGAGATGATTAAAGTATTCTTACAATTAAGCCATACAAAGAGACTACTGGCATGTATTCACAAAGAATTTAAATCAACATTGCTTGAAAATGAGACACACGGGATAGAAAAAGCTCAACATATTGATCATGTGTTCTAACAATTACATAGAATATCTTGAAGAAGTAAAGAGTTGTATCAAACCGTACTCATTTAATCTTCCTAGTTGATGTATACTCTAGAGTAGGATAAGGATGGCCTAATTGCAAAAGATCATCACTCATCAAACTATGTCAATGAGTTCATTATTACATGATGGAATATAAACATGACTAGCTAGTATGCCCGACTATATCACATCTCGTAAGATCACACCTTTAGAGTAACCTATAAGCCTCCTATGTTCTATAAGATTTCTATGAAATTAAAATATATATAAAGACAGAATTAGAAGACCATTACACGAGAGATATAATTAAAAAAATATACTACAATTATATAACGAACCATTAAAAAAAAAAAAAGTATATAATGAGAATATAAACCTCACAAACTCCATAGTCCATATATGTTATGAATAATAATTTACGATCGAGTAATATACAATAGTCATTTCGATAATAAAATAAATAACCATAAATAATATCAAAACTATGATAATAATATATATATATAATCAAATAGGGAATAGAGCCAGATAATATTGATTGCTCTTTATTTTTTGGAAATATTTATTCTTAAGAGACATGACAAATAAAATGACAATCAATAATTGATGACTTAAATAATAATAATTGCACATACAAAATGCAATTATTATTATGAGCTCAGAATTGAGATAATTTCGGGAAATCGATGAAATCGTTACATACAATAGATCTAAGGATAGGTAATCTTAGGTTATCAGCCTACAACCAATACTATTTATCATTATCCAGATTATAAAGATCGTGACTCAATAGATATCTACAAATAACATTTACCGCGATATCTCCGAAAAATTAAATTAGAAATGTAATAAAAATAATTAATAAGATAATATAAAATTTTAAATACACATATACATCCCTTAATAATAAATAATTAGATTCCGCTGATTCTCAAAAAGAAAGCGGTAAAGGTAAAGGGATAGCTTTCGAGAACAATTCATAGGATTTAAAAGTTAGGACTGATTCATCAGTAAAAAATGCATGTCACAATAAAGTATAAAAAAGCATAAAGATAAAATTGGTAAGCTCATTATATTTACAATTCAGTCAGGATAACCACTTAATTATAAACACATTTGTAAGCAAAGCCATAGCAAACAAATAGTAAATCATTAAAATAAATCACAAGGAATATAAATATAAATAATTCCATAATAAAAAAAATTAAATAATATATATATGATAATATAATATAATATTATAAAATAAATGACAAATAAAATCATAAATGAATAAAAAATAAGATAAATAAATAAAATACATATGATTTATTATGAGATAAAAATATATTATAGTGCAAAAAATCATAAATGATGACAGAAAAAAATCAAATAGACTGAAAAAATAAATAATAAATTTCAATATTTGAGATATATTTTTCTACTCGTATGACCACTTCCACTATGAATTGTTCTAAAATGTACAAACAAGAAGATATGATAATTTTGACTTGTTTCAATGCAGAGACCATTACCCTGAATAAATCTCGAAAGCAGAACAAAGAAAATGGTCTTTTCTAATATCCATAAATAAACGGATCAACCCATCAATCACACAAAACCTAAATCTACCTTACTTTTACGCATAACCAGATCAAGAGAAACTAGTTTGATAGATTAGATAATTTAGATACAATTGCGTGTTTTAAATTAATTATTACATATATGAAGAAAATAGAATAGTAGTAGAAATTTAATGATATATTTTTGCGTGAGAAAGTAAAAAAATTTAGCAATACAAGATAAAAACAAATATAAGGACCTTAAGGGGAAACTAAGGGACATTGTATAAAAAAAACAGACTCAAAGAATATAATACACCATGATTATATAAAATAATACGTTACCTTAATCTGATGAAAAATTAGAATATATTAAATATACTCAAAAATTTATAAAAATAAAATAGCAAGCAATATATTTTTGTGTTTCTGCGCTACTATTACAAAAGAAATATATGATACATTCAAACAACTTCTGCACAGAAGTTGAAGGTTTAAAAGGTTAATTCAAAATTAAAAAGGATTCACTTATTTGAAGTGTAGTGAGAGAAATTTTAATTTTGATTGAGAAAAAATATAAAATAGGGATTTCAAAATCAGTTTAAAATATTATCTTTAACAAACTATTAGGATATAGAATATGAAAGATGGAGATATATTGCATATGTTAAAGTGATCGCAGAGCAAGGCAATCACATTAAAGCTTAAATCTGATCCAGAAGAAGAAGATGATACGAGTGAATATTGGATGCTACTGAAACTGATATTAAGATTTAATTATGGACTCGATGGATGTCTAAAAACAATAAAAAAAAAAAATTGGCAAAAGTCCAATAACTAAAAAACAATTAGGGATATGGACAGTAAGGTTAGTTACGAATATATTACATAACCAAAAGAACAGACATATAGAAATCGTAACGCACGTAATGGAAGCAATAAATATGAATAATAAAAAAGATCAGAAATAAATTAAAAAAGTTGTTAATTATTATTTGCAAAGATTTTAATGGTCGATATGGAATATGATTGCTGAATAAAATGACCCAAGCCATATTGTGAAACGTAATCACATTTCATTTGGGTTTTAAAGGGAAATAATAATAAAAAAAAAAGTTTGTGTTATTTTGATGTGTTATTCTGACAGCTGGATAATATATGTATTTTCTAAACTATTAAATATCGACTATTTAAATTAAAAAAAGATAATGACAATGAGAACCTAGGGGGCATATTAAGAAAATTAAGATGATTAAAAGGAAAACAAAGGCCAAAGAAGTCTGACAATGCTTCTCTGTGCTGCATGGTAGGGGTCAGAATAAGAGAGAGAAATAGGAATAATTTTGCATATTGCAATTACACAGTAGTTTTGGGCTAGATCATCAAACGAATCTTTAGATCACCTAGTCTTTTAACCGATAATCAATTAGACAGAGTAGTAAAAAAGACAATTCAATTTTGTTTTCAGCATCTGTTTCGCCCTTTGATGATATCTTGCCAGCTGTAATAGCTCCACCTGCTCAAGAATTGAGGCAGTTGTCAGGGACCTCAGAAGATCCATCATCAGGTATTCCTTGATATAATTGAATTATATTTTTCCATATATCTTTGTGTTGCAAGTATGCCTAAGTTAATAAAGGTATACCAATATTAGATAATATATAAAGATTATAATAATTTATATTACAAACTTATCATATGAAAAGAATTATATATATATATATATATATATATATAATAAGCATTTAAATAATGTAAGAATACAATTATAAGGTAATAACTGTGACAGCGAACATCCACATTAGCTCGAAAAAAATATTACGTAAGTTCAAAAAAAATTTTAAAGTTTAGAAAAAGTATTAAGTTTAAGTTAAGGATTTATTTAAAGGAAGAATTCTTAAGGGCAAGCATACTGGAAATGATTATGACCAAGAGAGCTTGACCAAAGCCTAAAAACACACTATAGTCACTCTAAAAAACGCAACTAACACTAATAATTCATAAAAACACACCTTTTCATGAGAACCTAAGAAAATTATGAATATAAAAGTTTTAGAATATAAGAAAATTATTCACAAAAGGTCATCAAAGAAATGTATCGGGTAAACGTAAATTCAAAAGAGAATTTTGAAAATGAAATAAAATAACATTGTGAAAAGTAAAATATATAAAGAAAGATAATAATATTTTCAGCACAATATGCATCAATTGCCAACAAAGAAAAGAAGAGAAGAAGAAAAAATAAAAAGACAAGCAATGCCAAAATGGGGAGAAAAAAAAAAAAAAAAAAATAAAAAAAGAAAAAAAAGGAAAAGGCAAAGAAAGAATAAGAAAAAAATTGAAAGAAGAGAAAAAGGAAACAAAAATGGAAGTAAGATTAAAAAGACCAATTTTCTTTTCAGCATCATACAACACAGCAACACATAAGCACACACACCCACACACCACACCACAACAAACACACAAACCACAGCACACCAGCCACCTCCGCCAGACAAGTCTTCCTCGAGATGCGCGAGGAGAAGAAAAACCAAACAGAAACCCCGCCACAGCCGACAAAAACGGCACAGAAAAAGCCACCCACCACGCCCGCAGAAGCCAACAAAAGCGACACCCCCAGGCCCAAACACCCCCGCACAAACCCCACCACCACAAACCACCAGCGTCCCCGCCAAACAGGCAACCCACGACACCACCACCACCACACACCCAAAATCACACAAACACGCAACCAACACACACCACCGCCAAACCAAAACCACCAAGCCGTACCAACCACCACACACACAACCCGGCAAAACCCACAAGCCACACCGACACCCCAAAAAAAAAAAAAAAAAAAAAAAAAGAAAAAAAAAAAGAAAAAAGAAAACAAGAAAAAGAAAGAAAAAAAAAAAGAAAAAAAAAAAAAGAAAAAAAAAAAAAAAGAAAAAAAAAAAAAGAAAAAAGAAAAGAAAAAAAGAAGAAAAAAAAGAAAAAAAAAGAAAAAAGAACAAAAAAAAAAAGCAAAAAAAAAAAAAAATAAAAGAAAACAAAAAAAAAAAAAAGAAAAAAAACCAAATAACAAAAATTAGCAACATCAAAAACCCCCACACAACAGCCCAAACAAAAAAAACTATAGCATACGATACACAACAAAAAAACGGTAATGGAAAGAAAAAGGAGTAAAAAAAACAGAAGAAAAAAAAAAAGAAGAAAAAAAAAAAAAAAATAAAGAAAAAAAAAAAAAGAAAAAAAAAGAAAGAAAAAGAAGAAAGAAAATTATGAAAAAAAAAAAAAAAAAGAATAAAAAAAGAAGAAGAAGAAAAAAAAAAAAAAAAAAAAAAAAAAAAAAAAAAAAAAAAAAAAAAAAAAAAAAAAAAAAAAAAAAAAAAAAAGAAAAGAAGAAAAAGAAAAAAAAAAAAAAAAAAAAAAATATATATATATAATATAAATATATATATAAATAATAATGAATAATAATATAAAAATTAACCCTTACATACGATGTCATTAAGATAAGGCACAAGACAAAAAAAAAATAAAGAAACATAACTAAATCGTATACTAAATAAAGTATAAACCTAGCCTACCCCCACCTCATCACCAGAAAGGGGATCCATAGAGGTCCTTCGTCCACAGCAACAAAACAACCGAGCAGCTCACTCCGCAACACGCCCAACATCTATTAATAGCCGAAGAATGACCATCCCCCCACCATTACTGACAACCATTCGCCCAGACTTGACTGAAGAGAAACGATTCACAGTTCAGCAAGTTATATGCACACCTCCCCCCCATAAAACATCATATTTCAGACTTCATAAGCAACAGCGACCTCGATCATCGCAACTACGGCTCCTCACCCACCACCCTCAACACAAGCGCACCTGCCAAACATAGACGAGCAAGTCTAAATCCATGACAATCCGAACAGCCCCCACCAACATAGACCTCACCAACAGGGTATTTAGAGTGGCTCAGGTAACCCCCCATGCACACCTTTACGCGAATCTAAAGACCCACCGTGAGTGTTAGCGAACACAGAACACACTATAGCCCACCTACCGAATGCCTAATAAAAAACTACCAAAATGGCAAATAATTCATTCATGGGAATAGGAAGAGTTGCGTGAGTTCAGTTGGCTGGGGCCACTATTGTTCACTCATATATATAAATGATTTAGACCAGGGACTTAAATGCAAGGTTTCTAAGTTTGCAGATGGTACCACAAGGTGGCCACCACAGTTAGGAATAGTGGAACGGAATAATCATAACAAAAGATATCAAAAGTGAATCCTTGAAAAACCTTCTAGCCACAAGCGCAACCCAGACACGCAGTAACATAGAACAATAGCAACAACCACAACTGACAAAGACAGTTTAAATCCAGCTAAACTAAAACACGACAAAGCACCTAGTAACGTTACTTCACAACCACCAACCATCAGGTTCTACCTCATACACTAACTAAAGTCATTAAACGCGCATCGCACCCACCTCAATGAATCAGGAGAACCTTCGCCTCTAAAGTCTGCATACAAACCCAGAGAAAACAAGCCGTTCACCAACGAACGAATACACAAACCCACGCACAACCACAAACCCGCCCAACGCGAAGTCACACGCCAACCCCCCCACATGAGCCCGCCCAAAAGGCCCACAACCCCAAAGTCGACGTGCATATAAGCAAGCACACACGCAGTAAATTTGACCAAAAGTAGCGGCGCTAAATGCGAGAGCCACTCGCTTTCGCGAACTCAAGAAAGCAAACTCAAAAGCTGTAAACCAAACCAAATCGAACACTGCACCCCACGGCCACGCACTGAACACTATAAAATCCGACCCGGAAACCCCAAAGCTCAGTTAGACTACATAAGGGAGCAAAGGAAACCAAAACGATTTATAACAGTCCTCACTGGCACCCCGATAACACGAAACCAACACCAACACGAGGCACACACCACACTACAATAGCACGACATGGTTAAGCCGAGGCTGCAGCCGGAGTATCAATAAGCGTACCAATACGTGCCACAAGTATGTCACAAACGAGACCGCGAACGCGCCCCCTATATTAAAATCAAAGAACAAAAGCAGCCTCTGATGATCATGACAAATTCAAAACCCATAATAGAGCGAAGAATGCAACGATATAGCCCCGGCAACCAAAGGATGCTCTTCATGACAGGTTTCGAGAAAAAAAGGTCCAACGAGCACTCAACTCGAACGCGACCCGAGAACGACCCTGGGAGAGCGAGGCTCAAGCCACAAGTCTCTCCTCCACCTCGCACGAGCAACCAACCACGGCGGCGACACATATTTACTACCAAGACAACGGGCCGACATGAAGAAAATCACAAGCTCCATAACAAAACAATGACTACCGATAAATTCTACTAACCCACAGCACTCTGAGCCACTAAATACCAAGAGACCAAATAAATTTTTCATACAGACCTACAGCCGAACCGCAACGACCCCCAGAAACCAACACCACACAATAGACCAAGCATAGACCCACACCAGCCGCCGCGGGAGGACACAAGGAACACAACCCACAAATACAATACAGAATAAATTGACAGGAAGAACAGCACATCCGCCGATCACTCTGAAATAACACGCAACCAGCATAGCATTCAATAACCAGTAATCAGCGGATTGATCTCCACCAAAATTTAATGGCCAATGTCCATGCATCCTGACACACACGCACGAGATTGACCTCTCGCAGTGATCCGTGAATCACAGATATGCTGGACACAACATACTTAAGAAAGGGCAACGATTGAGACTCCTACACTACTCTCCACTTCGGAATGCGCATTCGAAGCTCAAAACATAAAAACTTTATACACACGTGAGTCAAGACGAATTTCGCCCGAACACTCTACTATCAACCTAGACCGCGCTGCGGTTCGCCACGGAATTTAAGTTGAAAACTTACTTAATACGAATAGTTTTTCCGTACTTCACCACTCACAGGTCACCCGTTTTAACAAATGATCCTACAATATTAATTAAATCGTGGTAGTCGATAACTCTTATTACAATTGATTAGAGTTTACCACAGAGCACACTAGCCTCAAGCCTAATATTTATATCCAAAATTTATCCCGAATACTATAGACATAAGCTTCGTAGGACAGTAGAGCTATAACCAGCGTGTTCTCTAAAGATCCTACTAAACTAACTCTTCCTTCTAGCCCTATTAATGACCCTATCTAAAGTAAACCCTGCCATAGCTCTGGTTAAAAAAAATTACCATGATAAATACTAAAACTAACAGCAACAACAGAAACACCATCAACAACAAAACAAAAAAAAAAAAAAACAACACAAACAAAGAAAGCAAAAAAAAATAAAAGAAAAAACACGCACACACAAAAAAAAGCACAAGAAAAAAACAAGGCAAAAACCCAAATTAATGACCAATAACCTCGTATAACTATACCTGGCCTAGGCTAAGCTAAATAGGGGACATAAGATTAGTTTCAAACGAATTTTTGTCCAAACTAGGGTTTGGTAAAAGACAGTATACAGCTCTAATCTTCTTTTATATGGACTCTCCTGAGCGCCACGCCAGAATACTCTAAACTTGTTGGAAATTGAAGGTACAACCCCTCATTAAAGTGAATCACATAAGAATTTAAGCAAGGATAATGATCAATGCTCACAGTTATAGTTAGACTCTAAACATCCGATGTGGCCAAGAGCCACCCTGGTAAGAGTGGAGAAGACAGTGAATATGGCAACACAACGGCAAAAGCTCCGGCGATCACAGCGCAACTACGACACCGCTGCATAGATGTCGTTCGTGCGCACAAAGCAAGAGCAAGCACTGTCACGTTTCTGCCATCGAGAAGAACAAGGAGGATTGACCGCAAGAAACTGAGGATAGAAAAAAAATAATGATATCGAAACTAGAGAATAGAACTAACACAGAAGAGTCTCATAGACTTGACGCAAGACGCAAGGGCGAGCGGCCACTGTCACCACAAGAAGAACAAAACGTTAGTTAGAGGAGGAACCATTGCTCGAGATTGGCAGCCGACCGAGAAAGCGAAGGCGAGGCCCCCAAAACGACAAGGATTATCGGAGGCGGCACTAAGAACCCGACCAACGCAAAAAAAATCAAGCGAGATTCACGCCGCAAGCATATAAGCACAGGAAGAATGAGGGCAAAAACGATAGAAGCTAGCTTAAGAAGACCATAGAACCGTCGGCACAAAGGCATAAACGATAAATAGGAAGTTGATGTAGCCACACTAGACACCATAACAAGAATTAACCTTGAGAAAGATACGAGAAGGAATCTCACGAGACATAAGATACCGAGAGCAGCGACTCAAGACTGAAAACCTGCGCACGAACCAGAGGACAACCGAAACGCAACCAACGCAAACGAAGAAGTAACAGGATATCTCGCGGATGGAGAGCTCCACTCATCCAGATCGCGAGCACACGACGAAAGATACCCACCAGAGACAGAGATAGAGACACTACCGAGAGTGACACTGGTCAACGAAAACGTTAGACAGAACTCTGTGTAAAAGGGGACAAGCACAGGGAAAATACCAAAATGCTCAATTCGGCCTAGACTGGCCATACTAGATAACGATAGAGTGAACGTACGGAACTTATTCCACACAGAATAACCACGAGAAAGAGAAGATAGAGAAAGAAGAGAGAAGACAATTGAGAGAAGCAGAACCAATACTCGTTCACTCCAAGAAAAAAGTTGCCGAAGACGTGCGAATCACACGCACGAGTAAGATATCGTGGACGCTAGAGACTAGATAGACGAGATTGAGATTCTACCAAAAGTATGTCTCGATTTCAAACTCGGATGAAAATTGTGACAAATGGTAACACCAAAGAGACCGAACAAGCGCTCACAAAACATAACCCACCGACCAGAGTAGACTCAGATAGGACAAAGTAGAAGCTCGGCACCACAGAAGTATAATAAGCAGGATGAAATAGGGAGAGAGATGAGGTTACAGAGAGAAGGAAGATGAAAGCTAGTGGAAGAATAGTGACTAAGTGATATTCTGGAAGAAGTTTTGAAGGAGAACTGTGTGAGGTCAGGAATGGGGAGAAGTAGGGAGGATCCTTAAGGTGATAAAGAAGTAGTTGTAATTGACAAAAGTATATTAAAGGTTTTACAAGAAAAATATATAGAGGATTTATTGAGAATTAGATGGAAAAAGAATTTACTAGAAAGATAAGAAGATCTTTGATTAGACAAAGCGATGGAGTTTACACGAGTGAAGATCGTGAAATAGGTGTCTTAAGAGGAGGGCATTATCAGACAGGCACCGAGATTTTGAGGAGGAAATGAGTTATTAGAGCAAAGAAAAGAAGCATGAGCGTAAAAAAGAAGTTGAGGGAGAGAGGAATCACTCCAGAGGCGAGCAAAATCATGTGATGACAAAATTAAATAGAACAAAGAGCAATAGGTTATACTTATGATAAATATAATAAGGTGCATATAAATAAAACTGAAGTTCATTAGTAGGTAAAAGTTATATTACATAAAAATAAATTTCGATCGGTTAAATTATTCTTCACGTACTTAACGAAAAGTTAAATGGTCAAAGTAGGTAGTTCGAATAATAATTAATTACAATTTTTTTTTGGAAAAATTACATCAAATAAAAGAAGAACAACATTTAATAAATAAGAACCCGACATTAGTACCTAAAATATTAATAAATGTAATAAAAAAAAAGAGATAATATAAATGAAGACTGTCGCAATTTTGAAAAGTTAATTATAGTCAATACCAATATATTAATGAGTATAAATCATCAAAATAATAAAGAAGAAAACATTTAGCAAATCGTCCCGACATTAGTATAAAATATTAATAAATATAATTGAGAGAGAGTAATTATTCACTCTGTGCTATTAGTCGATGAGAGCTGATTTTTTCTGCATATTATAAGCAGTTTTGTAAATACCACTGTAAAGAAAAATGAGAACAACCAAGCCCACAACAACCTCACCATAATTTGCTGTTTTATATAAAGGACACGATAACAATAATAATTAGTACCATAGCAGCTCGTGAGATAGTGAATTCGAGGGGAGAAAAATAAATACCAAGAAAGAGTAGAGAAAATCAATGCAAGGAAGGGTAGCGAGGAAGTATTGTTGATTAGTCAAGCTCGGGCGCTATACTCATATATAATTTCAAAGACAATATTTACAAAATATCTTATAAAAAATAATCAATGGCTGGGATAACCACTAGTATTGAAACACATAATAAAGTCTAAGTGAATATTGTATATAAATACATGTCAGGTAAGGGTAGATAAGGGTTGAGGAATATTATATAAATGCAAAGCACAGAAAAAACCCGTTTGTTCTCTTCATATAAAACACAAAAAAAAAAACATGTTTTTTTTAGTAAAAAAATAAAAATAAGACCAAAGGCCAAGAGTTTTTTGATTAAAGCCACGTTCTTCTCATGTTGGAAATGATTTTTCTTATTAAAAAATACCTCATCTAAATTTTTATTCCACCATTACTATGTAATTCATTAGATTAAAAACATATATATGAGATAAGAAAAAAAATTATATAAAAAAAGAATTCGAAATAACAAGGACCAAGTAAATTATCAAATTTATTCTTGTAATTAACTAATGAAAGAAAATGAATTAATAGCAAATTTATATTAAGGAATTATTATATGTAGTAACAGTTAACAGTAAAGAATTAGATATCTGTGACGTCCAAGAATTTAGTCATAAATAGATATATCATAATGATTACAATCTCAGATCACCGAAAATGATCTGAATTTATTAATGATTACTATATTACTCATTATTATATTGACGTAACCGAATATATCAATACCTATATCTTAGAAAATTACATCTAAGAATATAGTTGAGTTATAAAATAATAAAAATAACGATGAAAGAAAATTAATAAAGAGAAAACTGATTGAAATTGATTAATAAAAAATGTTAATTGCGTTAAAGGGGGGAGGGGTGCTTAGCATAAATACATAAATAAGGTACATGTTCAATAAAAATTAGATCGAAGTTACACATAACAAAATCTAATATTAATTATTAAGTCTTTTATTTCGGGAGAATTAATTATATGAATAAGTAAAAATGTATATAAAATAATTAATTAATTAATGATATATATATAATATCTGAAATAAACTCACACACATCAACAAAACCATATTAACCCCATAATACTAAATTCTTAATAATATACATAAAATATACACCATACACTCGAATAAATAACACACAACATAATAAGAAACTCTTATAATAATAAATATATATTATGAATAACTTCACTATAATTAATACCATAACTAACTACTAAATATCGAATTATATTAGATGTACTGTGTGTGTGTGTTCGAATTGGTGTGTCTTGTGTCGTAGCACACCTACAAAGCTGTGATGTCAACGCCATAAGTTAACATCAGAATGCCTCGATCACTACTAGAGCCTGTAACACTAACACATCAAATTAGCTACAAACAATAAGCAGTCGATCAATATAGTTGCAGAATATGTGATGTAGAAATTATATTAATAATAATATATATATATAATATATAAATATATAATGTGATTGTTAGATGTATATATATATATATAATATATAATAGATCGTGTGTTTAGTAGTTGTATTAGCACACGTCAGAGATATGTGTAGTGTGTGACAGTTAGTTGAGTAACGTTAAGCATGACTCGACTAGTGTGATCGTGTATGTTATAATAAAATAGTATATATATAAAAAAAACAGGAAAAGAAGCCCAGCCTTACCCCCCCCTTCTGTGTTACCATATAATTAGTACGGACTCGTCGCAGTCAGAAAAAAATCGTGTTGAAGCAGCCATATGAGGACTTGACAGCAGAGGGACTGCGGCGGGACCCTCGGCTATGGTAAATCGTCGGTGTAAGTGTTCATCCCTGGCCCAGGTGGGGCCACAACCTACCCCCTCATAAAAGCCCCGCCATTCTCTCCTATTATGCACCTTTAGTCTCGCCCTCTGCCAAACTCGAAATTTCTGTTCTTTCAGAGAGACAAAGATTCGTTACCTGACTCAAACTTGATCGATGTCAGGAATCATGCGCACAGCCGGTCGAGGTTGTCCAACACAACTTGCCAGCGATATACATTCCGGACTTAAAAACCAACTATCAATGCATCCTTTCGCACATGACCAGACACCATCTCAACATATTTTCATTATTCTCTCCGTGATATACACCGATTTCTCAGAACACCACAAACTCGTCTAAGTACGTTCATTCCTCTATTTTATCAATTTCTTCTCACACCTAGCATGGGAGCCCCTTAAGATCTGTCCATCTGGGAACACATTTGAACTTGTAGATCTACTGCTCCTTATTCCAGACCATAGTCTGACACTACGAGTATACAGAATGAAGACAGCAAGGATGAAAGCGATAATGCGAGCGATTACGTCAGCCGAATGGATGCCTCTCATTATATCTCTCACCTTGTGTGTGCATCAACAAATTTACAGAACCTTTACTACATTACCCACAGTAATTAATGAAATGCTTCGCTTGTGATTAGCTATTGCAGATAATGTGACGACTGAATGTAAAAGCAACCAGAGAGTTTTGATACAGTGCTTTTAAAGATAACAGCCAGATGAGTAGTTATTATCGCGTAAAATATTAGATATCTAATATCGTAGTTTACTGAAGTCTCACATTCCTTCGCGCGTTCATCTAGTATGACTGACATTTCAAACTTAAAAATTGATTATATAGCATAACTTCACACTGACGGATCATTTTCATCAATTTCACACAGAGCACCATTTAACTCTCTCTCGCACTATTACTCACGTATATGATCCTACGCCAGGTATTACTATTATCAAATATCCTAATGCCGATTCTGTCTGGATCACCCTTTGTTCCTATCTACTCTTTCCTCATACAAAGCAACAAATCTATCGCCTCTCAAATATGCCACTTCTCATAATTTTTTGCGCAAATAGGTGCACTAAAAAAAACGCTAATCACACATAGATTCGCTTTAACCTTGATTATATTAAATATGAGTATATATAGTAGGCACCTCTACCATACTCTATACTCTAAATTCTACCTAATATTCATTTACTAACACCATTTCCTATTTTGTCATACGCAACCTTTCAATTTTCTTTACATTATTCTTCACACACTATATCACAATTAATACATATATAAATAATTGGAGTGTACAAAGTATAATAACTAATTATATACACTAATAACCCCTGGCCTCATTTCCTGAGTACTTAATTATAAGTAACTATAAACCAATCACTTATATTAACTTGAGATCATCCATTATATTTTATATCTATATACACCACTGACTATATATTATATCTCTCACTATCGTCATACATATCTTTATGTTCCATTATTACATAATGACAAGTTACAGTGCCATTGTTCATTACTACCTTACTGGTTGGTCAAATAACGCCATAGTAAATAATAGAGCGTCACCTATATTATAATCATCCATATATCTCAAATATCACCTGTTGCTCAAAATCTCACTATTAAACTTATAATATATACAATTTTATATCTTTCTTCTCCCTCATTATATAACTTATTCTCTATCATTTGTTTCAATGTTTAAAGATTTGATCCACTAATTATAATATCCTCTACTACGTCCTTAACAGCGGCCTTATATTAGTTCATATTCCTACTTAAATCTAATATTTTAATAATATACTCTAGCTTAATTTCTATTTTCATGATAAATTTATTATGATATTGCATATTTCATTTTTCTGCTATTAATATATATATTATAAATAAAGATAAAAATAAAATAATAAAAATATAAAATCACTCTAAAATAAATAACTTAATTCCTCTCATATAATTTCTACAGTCCCAATTTTTATTCTCTCCAACTTAACTCACTATATATATAAGTGGACTATTATTAACTGGCTACTCCTTCTATATTACATAATTAATTCCCTACGGAACTATTATTAACTCACCTCCAATAATAACGTCATTTAATTACTAAAACTATTCAAGAATCCAAAATCATATAATATTATTTGTAAACTAATAAACATAAAATCATATAAATGCCTTATATATCCAAGTTAATCATTAGTAATTCATTTACACTCAAGTATAATTTCTTACAATAACGTATTATAAACTATCACTGCAGAGTATTATATATCAATATAATTCAAATATCAACTTATATAATCATGTTCAACGATGTTTCTTTCCAATCTATTCATATTTTATGCTTGTAAAGTAACATCATCAAATACTACCACAAAATACTAATATTATTTACCTTCTATCTTAGCATCAGCCTAATATCATACTAACTCTCAACATCCAATACTCAGTTATACACTAATCTAATCCTCATTCAATTTACTAGCCGTAAAATAATTGGTCATGACAGTTTCTGGTCTGTGAAGATGTAATCTTACTCACCCGTCAATATGTACCTTAAAAACTATTTAATAAGCCTACACGCGTAACAACGGAATAACATTCGCGTGGAATGCATCAGTCTCCACCAATAATTTTATCTAGATGTTAGGAAAAATGAAAACCATTACAAAAATATAAATAATTAAATTATAAAAAAAATAAAAAAAAAGTTATTATATCTCAAAAACATACAAAGCTTACTGGACCGGAAGTATCTAGCGAAATACACTTTTATTTGGTCTAAATTCTCTTATAATAGTATATCATGCTGCTTTTCACATTACGGAAGAAGAAGATGTAATAACACAAATATTAACAAATGATATAGTAACAAAAAATTATTGTTCCAATTCAATTATGAGTTCAAATATTGACCTCTAAAATGCGCCTCCTCTTATAAGCTATGGTAAAAGGCCTAGTTAGAGACCTTTTATTGTGGTTTTCTCGTTAAAATAAATAGACTTTCTATTAAATTTTTGTTTTCTTTTTACTCTTCTTTTCTTACTATATACTGTAAGATATAGCCCATTCTATTTTAGCATTTCTTTTTGGTGCCTCCCATATATTAATTAGATATCAAGCATATTATCTATTCCGTCTCTCTAACGACGTACGCTCATGATCATCCATTTGCGCGTTTAAGTTGCGTTCTCCTCCGCGATGCCTCTTCCCGTGTATTGGAAATCAAAGTGGATGTTAAAAGTGCGATCTTATAGACTATTTCCACCTCCACCCTTCCTTCCCGAGCGCCGAGGCTCAGTGTTTTCTCGCGGGCAATCTTCTCTCACTTCTTCATCCTCCTCTTTGGTATACACATCTCACATGACTGCGTTTTGCTAGCTTAAAACAGAGCTACACAGACTGTGGCTTGCCAGGGTATTCTCTTCCAGTCTCCCTTTCCGTTCTCCAGCGGTTGTATGGAAAGAACATCTCACCCACCTTCCATAAAGTCCCGCAGTCCGCGTCTACCGGACGAGCGCCTCTCAGTTCTTTATCGATATCTGCTCAGAATCCTTTTTAACCTATATACAAGCAATATAGTTCATTCTCTCAATCGTGCTTTTGAATAATTTACCCTTTTACCAAAGTGATTACTCCTTCCACAGCATGTCTATCAATACAAATTAATCCATCTTCTTCCACTTGTAAGCCAAAGTCCCCTCCAATCTTGATAGAATTTTTGCTTAAAATATTAATATAATATTAGCAACAAATCATTAATTGTAACTATCATGAGGAACCTTTAGCTCTCTATTTCTTCTAAATCCATTGCAAGTGTTTTTCACATCCAATACTTATTATACATATTATAATTACTCCTCCCCTTTCTTCACCAAAACCACAAACAAGTCTAAATCCATTACTATGTTCAACGTCTCTCAGAGACCGATAAAGCACAATCATCTCACCACCCAACTGTATATTCACCAGATTTGTCTACAGCACTATACTTATGTGGATACTGTAGCTGTTGATTATAAAGATAGATATATAAGAATACAGTAATTACTCATTGAACAGCATCATAACCACTCTCCGCACAGAAAAATACATCAACCTTATATCCTACACTCATTATTCGTCATTCTTTGTCTCGCCGGACCAACCCCCAATAAATACAAACCTTGTATATGATATATACCATATATCACTTATTATTATTAATCATTAAGACAATATATATATATTAATATAAATAAATTATTATAAAAAATACAATATATATTAAATAATATTAATCTTAAAATATTATAATATATACATAAAACCATAGAAAAATAAAATAATATATTAAAGAAAAAAAACTGTATATTAATATATAAAAAAAAAAAAAAAAAAATATATATAATATTATATTAATACTAAAGAATATATTAGATATATATATATACATAGTATATATACATATATATATTATATATATATATAATTGATTAAAATTTATAATATATTTAATTTTAATATGATATTAGATCTATCAAATTAAGGGGACTTGATGGCTCGCAAGGGGGGGAGGTGTCTGTTCATAGATCTACCCTACATGTTTAATTTAATATAAAAATCTTGTATTAATAGTTCAAATATTTTTAGCTCACGTAGAAGGGTGATATTTAGGTAAAGTTTAAATAATACGCCTTATAATATAATTATAGACATAAAAAGAGTATATAGATATATATATATAGTATTATAATATATATATATATATATACATATATCAACTATATATATAAGTAATATATATATATATATATAGGTATAAATTTTTAATATAATAAAAACTAAATAAAAAAATAACAGTGTTTCGTAGTTAGAAAAAATTACCGAGTAGGTTCCTGTCCATTTGCTGCATATAAAAACTAAAACCAGGGATATTATTTATAATAAGATG
>JABUQX010031226.1:12500-20764 GCA_015478945.1 Trachelipus rathkii | reverse complement strand
GTAATAGAACTTTCTATTTCCTAAAATTTCACAGCTTAATAACCAGCCTCTATTCCTTATAGTTCTCTTACCTAACTGGACCTGTACGGCGCAAAATAATGTGAAAAATTAGTTTAAATTAAAATGATAAAGCTTATGACGTTAGAATTTTACCAATGGCTGTCACAAGATGGAGACGTCCTTCGCGGGTAAAACATATGCAAAGCGAAATGGTGCTTGTTTATTTAAATTTTTGTTAATCCTTTTTTAATGTCTCAAAAACGAATAAATTGCAATATTTAGCGAGGGGAAAACTGGCCGGTAAATGAGTAGTAGTATGTACCGAACACACAACACACACCATACACGACCACCACACACACACACACACACACACATATATATATATAGATATATATATATATATATTATTGTACTATCTATTATATATATATATACTACTATATACTATATATATATATATATATAAGTAATGTACGTACGTATCAAGATAGGGCTCGTAGCCAGGAAAATGATTTGGGACGGAGCTGGTATCTGAGACTTACGGATTCAATACACTCCAGATAATATATGATATATATATATATATCATATATATATTATATATATATATATAATACTATATATATATATTATTATATATATAGATATATATATTATATTTCCATTACTATAATAAAAAGAATGAAATAATGTAAAACTTGGGTTACTTGTTAAAACAAATAGACTTAATTTTATATATAAAAAAATTTCTTCATCTTTGTTACGCACTAAACAACAAAATGATGATATCTTCCATTTCTAATTACTGTGTAGCTATTGACGAACACGATGATACTCATTAAAGCCGTTCTGGTAGCCGCTCTCTTGTAGAATTAAAAGTGTTGTTTTCAGTCCTTTCAGAGAAGATAGGGTAAATATTTTGTTTAGTAGTAGTTTCTACGAGTGAGGTAAATGTTGAAATCCTTAACAATCCAAATGTAACTGTACAAATCAATAATTAAAAAATTTTCATAAATTTTTAATATATGTCTATTAATGAGCTGACTTAACAAAGATTCGTATAGTATGGTGCTAGGGGTCACGAACACTTGCTCTCTAACTTTTGAAAAATCATCAAGAAAAGAACAGTAAAATTTATTTTGTTTATATTTTGCATTTTTACACTTAATGAGAAATAAAAATCTTAAATACAGAAGGCAGAAGTTATTTTGCGCACTTCTGTAAAATGTTTGAAAAATGTTTCCCAATGCTGGCTTGTCCATTTTCAAAATCACACACTAGATTCAATATTATAAGATCAGTTGCTGTCACTACTATAAAAACTCGAAGCAATCCCCTCATTTGATTTAACAGAAGGAAGATAATGTTGAAGTCACAATTAAAATTTTAAAAACCTTTACTGAATTCTTTATATAGAGAGATCTTGTAAAGTCATTTACAGAATTTAAATACGTAGATCACTACACAAATCTTTTTCCCTTTTCAAAGACTTCACAAAGGACTTAAATATTTCTCAACAATCCATCGTACCTTTCCACCAACTTTGTTTCACTCATTCGAGTAAGTTTTGTCAATTTTTAGTCTGGGAACATCTTTCCCACTTTCTTTGTAATCTTAAATATTATAGCGCCTTTGTTATCTAAAAATCAGTACCTAGTTACGACTTCGCTGTTGGCCACCAAAGGTTCTAATGTCGGTTACTTCACGTAGATGTAAAACAACAAGGAACATAAACACTAACTGAATTATTCGACAGTCTCAACACTTCTAGAAACTTACATTCATTGCTTCTGCACTCACATTGTGTTATCAAATCAGAAAGTTCACTATTTATTTCAGCCTTCGTAGTTGCATCTGACATGAGATTCTCCTTAATTCTGTTCAACGAGCCACTTAACCTAAGAAATCAATAAGGACCACAAATAAGATTCCTCATTTCTATTAATATATATATAATCTTAATTTGCTTTGATTAATTTTTATTATTATTGAATTTTTTCTTAATTATAGAGACACAAGTCATTCAAAACATTTTGATGCGCTTAAATAAAAATTGCGGGTGTGGTTCCGAACCCCCTGTCTAGACCTTATATATAGTATATATATTATATATATAATATATATATATAATAATAATATATAAATATATATTATATATATATTTAATATATATATATGTATTATAACTTATATATTATATATATATATATACTATATATAATTATATATATTATCAAGAGGTGGGCACTTCCGCTCTTTAGTCCGCTAGTCGCGTAGTCCGCTCGAGCGGCACTACCAGAATAGTCGAGCTAGCGAGGTGCGGACGTCGTCAGAAATTACGGACTGCACGTGCGGATCAAAAAAAAGGTTTCCGCTCTTTTGTTCCTCACCTTTTTAAAAATGAAATTATAGTTTACTTATTAAGAAATTCTTATTGGTTATAATAAAGAAATTAATTGTTTATTTTAAGTTAGGGCTGTGTATACTTTTAGTCTAAGACTATTGTTTTTAAATCATTATTAAACTTCCTCAAATAAATCTCAACCTCCTTAAAAGGTACCTATATAATAAATAACATTTAATATTTTCTATAGACTGAAGGCTATTACCCTCATCTATAACGTTAATTAATATATTTTACTATAATAACTAGGCAATATCTAAAATCAATTCTAGTTGTAAAACCCAAATATTATATATATATATATATATAATATACATATATATATATATATTATAATATATATAGATGTGACTATATAATATATATATAATATATATATAATATAATATACTCCTATAGCTACCGCAGCTGATCGTAGCATTCAGCACTCGACTCGCAGGAGTCAAGGCCTTTCATGATTTCTCACTAACAATCTTGGACGAAATAGATCCTTCTATGGGTGTGACAGCATGGGTGGGTCAAAAGTATTTTCAGAAGGGAGGCAGAAATATTTTTAGGTGAGGACCTTTAATTAGCAATGGACTGCTGGAAGTGAACTTAACACCAGCACTCCTCTCACCCAGGACATTCCGGGCGGAGTCGTCTCAACCTTGTAAAATTCAATTTTTTAAAAAACCCACGCCTTTGGGTGTTGCCTAACATAAATACCTTCTAACGTTTTCGATCTCTTTTGACGGGTCTCTCGTCTCTCCTGTTGACAAATAAAACATCCTTGGCCTTATCCTAAACAAAAAATATGTCTTGGAAACCCCACATCACAACGGCGGTTGCTAGGGCCGCCTCAAAGGAACTGGGAGTTCTCTGTAGACTACGAGGACTGTTTTTCCTGCTTCTTCAGTTACATCCAAGCTATACAAGGTTCTCATCCTGCCCTTGTATAAAGTACTGTTCCGATATCTGGGGAAAGCTCTGGGTTCCACCCGGCTTTTCACGACAGTGGTCGAGTCAAAACGCCAAGACGGTTGATAAGCATAGTCATACTGTACTTTCCATTTTCTTTAGGACCCTCTATCTTTGACGCGCGATGTTGCTGCTTACCTTTTTTCGTATGAGGTATCGCGCGGCAGGTGTTAGCGGGGAACTTACCACTCGCGTACCACCACCTTTACGACGCCCTTGTAGCACAGAGTGCTGTATCTGCGCATGAGTGTTGTGTTGATATTGGTGACTCCAGGCTAGTTCGCTGCGCTGCTTCCTTCTTTCTTTCCGGCCACCACTGTTCTGTGGAACTCCTTCCATCTTCGTTTCCTGCTGAATTTATCTCCCTCACTTTAAGCCTGCACCCCCTTCTCACTCCTCATAAAATGAGTTGATGAATATCTGAGGTGTCAAACACCCCCTCCTTGAATAGGGGCCTCTGCCCGTGAGTGGTGAGTGGGATAACTGTAAAAAAAACAAAAAACAAGGAAACTTTCCCTTTCAGCATAGGCAGAAAAATTTGTTTTGAACTTGTCCATAAAACTCATTAACTACACCTCTCCCTAGGTCTCTGGCGCGGCTGTCATATGAGCGAATATTTAAATCATCGCGTGGGGATTATTTTGAGGGCAAAGAGGCTCAGCCGTTAACTCTGACTTTTATATTCTTGACCACACTTCTATCCTGAAAAGGTAATGGATGACTTGGATTTCTCTATGTCCTCTTGAAGAACGGACATTGAGGAGGAAGTGGAAAAATCTTCTGAGATTTTGTTAGAATATTCATTCAATTGGTTTCATGAATATTATATAACATAAATTTTTTTTAAAGGATATACAGCTATTGTCACTTATAATATATAACAATCTGTTTGTGAGTCGCCACCATTATTAGCGGGAGACGTGGCGGGACTTAGCCGATAGCGGAGGTTTCGATGGTCTGAGTACCGTAAGTGGCGAGGAGCGCTCCGACTATTTTTCTACGAGGTGCGGAGGTGCGCTAGCGGACTACCCCTAAATGACCGGGGTGCCCCACCTTACTGATATATATATATATATATATATATATATAATATATATATATTATATATTATATTATATATATATATATTAGTATATATATCTATCCGCTATATAGTATACGTAATATATATGTATATAGATACTATATATATATATATATATATATATATAAATATAATATTACTATAATATTATATATAATTAGAATATAATTATATACTACTCATATTATATGATGATATATATATCCATATATATATATATAATATATATTATTATAAATATAGCTAGATATATATATAATTATATATATATAATGGTCCCTTAGTGGGTTTGAACCCTACCCTTGAGATGGTTCAAACCCACTTAGTGCTATTCTCTGACCACGATGAGCTAAACAGAGAAACCCCCAACTTTCCTCTGAAAGGTTTACGTGCCTTTCCGAAGAAGAACAAGACATGTCTTTTGTAGACATTCGGACTCCAGGCAAACTCCCCACTACCACTCGGTCGTGTCAGGGGTCACACTGGGTAATTTTTTAAACCGGGACTTCACTTTGTATTACAAAGGATAATGCAATTAAACTCATCATTATTGTTCACATATAACTGTCCCTTGGTCGGGTTTGCACCCTTACCTTGAGATGGTAACACCATCGTGTCAGGAGGTAAAACACTCCTGGTTTACCATCTCAAAGGTAAGGGATCAAACCCACTCACATCATATATGTAATGTACAAATAATGATGCGGTGTTTAATGCATTATCCTTTTATTATATATATATATATAATATATATATATATATATATATATATATATACTATATAATATATATATATATAGTATATATTAGTGATGTATATATATATACTATTTTAATTTATTTATAATATTATATTATATATATATATATTTATATATAATTTATGCGCTGTATCTCTTACCAAATAGTACACATTGATACATTTCGGCAGTAGAAAATTCATTTACAAGAGAAACCAAGTAGGTAAATTGAGGGGGCTTGTCAATTGTCTGTGACTAATGTAGCCGAAGTCAATTTTTTTCAATAATTTACGTTATCGAACAAAATGTACAACAGCGCGCGTAGGGAAAAGTATTGGAGCTTTTTTTTCTACATTTATATAAGTTTATTACAGTATGCTTAGTTGTGAATTTGTTTATTGAAACAATGGAAAGTGAAATAAATTATACACTAATATAAGTTTGTTACGGTTAAAGTAAGTACGTTAAGTTTACTTAAGTACATAGATTTAAAGTAATAATTAGGAGCGTGTTTTTTAAATATTTTAAAGGTGTGAAGCTCTTTTATTACAATAAAGTTTTATTTTGACATGTATACAAAATAAAGTAATTCGGATCATGCAATCGGATATTGAATAAACACTCACTCAATTTAAGAGTAGAAGGTAAATTGAGTACCTTTAAAGGGGAAAAGGTACTTTTTCTTTAAGGTTATAAAATCTTTTCCGATCGCTGAATAACGCATGTGATAGTTTTCATTATAACCTAGATTTTTTTGAAGTTTTCTGTTAGGAGAGTTATTTCATAATGTAAATATTGTGGTGATCATAAACGATACACACGGAGGAATATACTAGACACTAAAGAGGGATTAAAGTCGAAAGAGTGGTTTGCCTTGCGATAGTCACAAAAAGATAAAGCTGGGTTGGATTGATTAATAGATACATTTAATATGATAAACCCAAAAAGTAAAACCAGAGATGGATCGTTCAATAAGTAAATTAAAACATTGGAGACACCCATCATTTTCCGTTTCAGGAGTAAATTCTATGGAGGTTACAAGACTGTTGAGTTCAGTAATTAAGTTTTCGACATCAATCAATCAAAATTTCGTAGGTATCAACCGCATATATAAACCAATTTAAACTAGTAATCTAAAAATTTGGGAGAAATTCCGATTCGAAAGACTCAATGAAGGTATTCGCTAAAACAGGGAAGATGGATGAACCCATGGAGAGGAAGTAAAAATTATTATTAAAAAATATATGAGTTAAAAGGAAGGAAAGCAGAAAGTTAAAGCAGTAAAGCAGATAGTTTAAGCATAAAGCAGAGAGTTAAGCAGTAAAGCAGAAAGATTTAAAGCAGTAAAACAAGAGAGGTGTTATGCAGTCAAGCAGATAGTTAAAGCAGTAAAAACAGTAAACAAAAGCGATACTAATCCCAATGTGTTGGTAATACACCTTCTAATTGATTTAAGATTTACTGCTTTAAAAGGTATGTAATGTTAATTAAAATATGAGTTGAAGCAGTAAAACATGTGAGTTAACAGTAAAGCGAAAGTTAAAACCAGTAAGCAGAGAAGTTTAAAAACAGTAAAGCAGAAAGTTAAAGCAGTAAAGCAGAAGTTAAAGCAGTAAAGCAGAAAGTAAAGCAGTAAGCACAGAAAAGTTAAAGCAGTAATACAAGAGTTAAAGCGATAGATACAGGTAACCAAAAGCATACTATTCCCCCCCGTCTAAGTGTATAGGTTAACACCAGTCGTAATGATAACAATACGATGTAACTGCTTTAAGGTATGTAATTGTAATAAATATGTGAGTTAAAATGTTCGTCATTTGTAGTAAGATCAAGAAATGATTTTATATCAGACACTTTGGCTTTTTTCTTTTTTTACATACAATTTTTAAAAATTAAAAAGTATAAGTAAAAAGTTTTATATTATATCATATTGTCTTAAACTATATGTTAATAATAGGCCTGTAATGAGTTACAGTATTACCTCGCGAAAATAGTTGTTATAATAAAAATGTTTAACGATATGAAATAAATAAATGACTCATAGTGATATTTGGAAAAGAATTTCTTTGGAAGTGTTTCTGAAGTACGGAAGCACATAAAAAATGCACGATGACTCATAGTATAAAGATATAATTGTTCTCAATTTCCTGTGGCAATCGACCTCTCTGGACCTGCGACCGCGAGACGCACGCGGCGGCGGATAGCGCGCGGAAGATATCCGGCTGCGGGGGCGCTTAGTCGGCCGGAGCAGGGCGAGGTACGCGGAAAATATTGCCGGGCCTGCGGGGCGAGGCTCGGCGGCGCGAGGGCCGGGAAACGCCTGGCGGGTTCGGCAACCCTGCGGTGCGGCGTTCGTCGGATCTTTCACGGCGGAGGGCGGACATGCGGCGGCCCTGCGTGGATAGAGCTTTGAGACATAGGACAGGTGGCATACACCTATTAACTCGCTATTCTTGTAACTGCTCTGCGTAGGGTAGAGATGAGAGTCCATACAAGAGGGATGATTTCATCAAGATGAAGAGGTATCAATATAGACGAGTATCAAGAGATGACTTCATCAAAGATCGACGAGGTCATCAAGATGTGAAACTCTTCAAAAAAGGTGTATGAGGCATACAGTAAGTTGGCACTTTAATGATCGATGCTGCGCTGTAGGCAACCGATCACAAAGTAGGATGAGGGTTCAAAGTTAGGCATCAAAGTTGCGAGGCAAATGCTTAGAAGTTGAGGCTATAGCCGAAATATGGCGAGTGGTGAGTGTAAGTAGGTAAAGTGTATCTGATGGTGGTATTTGGTGTGAAATGGTAAGTGTATAATGGTATTAATGTAAGGTGTCACTGCATGGTTTACATGAGTAGAGATGAGTGCCTATGGCAAGTGTTAGTGCTCGTACTATCAAGTGTCCTAAGTGTCATATTACAGTGTATAGATGACATATGATATAATCTATATAGCTAGATAGAGGATATCATAATATATAGTACTATCATTAATATATCATATATATATATATATAATTATATATATATATACCTATATATATATAGTATACTATATATATATATTTATATAGTAT
>JABUQX010031225.1:50000-67500 GCA_015478945.1 Trachelipus rathkii | reverse complement strand
TAAGCAAGTCGTATGTAATAACTCGGTAAATTATTTCAAAATAAAGTCATAACTGGACGACCGGGCCCGCCCGCCGCCAAAAATCAGGCAAAACCGTGGTTTTCTACCGGGGTTAACTGTAATTCGGCTAATATAGGCGTGCTTAAATCAGAAAGATATAAAGTTTATCTTAATTAAAATTCTTTCTTTGTTATAAAATGATTGCAAAATATATAAAACATACTAAATATATAATCAATTTTTTTTGGTATTATACTATTGATTTCAAATTAAAATGAGCCAAATGTATAATTTTCGATTCTGTAAACATAAAAAATTCAAATCTGATATATCAACGAATTCGGAAAAGGAAATGATATTGTTTAAAATTATTATGATATTTATTTATTTAAAGTTAAATATCTCTTTCCAAATGTTATTTAATTAATTAAATATATATATATATATATATATATATATATATATATATAATATATATATATATAATATATAGATTATAATATATTATATAATATATAGTAATATTATATATATATATATATATATTTATATAATATATATAATATATTATAATATATAATATATATATTTATATATATATATATTATATATATAATATATATATATATTTATATATATAATAAATATATTATATATATATATATAATATAATATATATATATATATATAATATATATAACTTCTTTAATTCTGCTGACGGTCTAGATACAATGTTTTCTAAAAATTCTTTTGATAGTGTTGTGGAAAGTCCATTATTACTCCATTTTATATTTTTTGAGCAAAATAGAATAATAAATCTATATTTTAATTTTCATTACCCTAAGTTTTAAGGACTTTCAATTTTTGACTTACTTTTCTAATTTAGTAACCCCGCCCCGGCCCCGGCCCCGGCCCCGGCCGGCCCCGGCAAAATTCCCGCCCCGGTCGGTCCCTAGTCATAACACACTTAAATATATTCAGAATTCAAAAGCTTTTCAAACAGACTCTGATTCACCAAATATTTCCACACACTCTAGTCAATAAATGATGAACAAATTGTAATCGAATTATTGGTAAGTGGTTAATATTTAAAACTCGTTTTCTTCTTGCTCACTTTATTACAATTCTAATTATTGTCTTGATACAATCTATATATGTTTTGAGTTCTTTCATTTTAGAAAGATCTCAAAGCTATGCCACCTATTTAGTTGATGTTATGCCTGTGAGCTAATTTGATGCTTTGCAATCAACTTAAATTTTGAAAATTCCCTTTCTTCCTTTGCTACAGCTACTAGAAATGTTAAGTGCATGAAACCCATTGTGCAAACGTAGGAGTAGCATGATCAAGGTTAAGCATTGTCTATTATTAATATATGAGACAAATCTGAACTAATTTATCTTTAAATGAAGCTCTGATAGCAAGCAATTAACATAAAATGATGAAAATATATATTCAGATCATATTTTGAAAAGTTCTTTAGTTCTTTTATTTTTTTTGAATTTGGCCCACATGTGAGCTGGACAAAAAACATGTTTGTAAAACCTGATATAATTCTACAGCAGACCTAATTTCTTGGAAATGGCTATTAAGCTGTGAGGGAAGGGTGTTTATTTTAGGGAAAAGAAATAGTTATCCTAAAACACCTTTCAGAATAAGTACTAAAACTCGTCTCCAATGTCCAGTTTCATAAAATGTGAACACATGCTTCTGCTGAGTTTGAATGTCTCCGTTTTCAATGTTAAAATCATTAGAGCTTCTTACTGGACGGTCAAATGTATTGCAACTAATAAACTTACCCATGTTCTATTAGGTAGACTATAATTAATATGTTTTTAAGACAGAAAAAATTCAGTCATTTACATTGGTTAGGTCATTAAGTTTAATTGTATATAACCATTTCATTCGATAATTTAAAAGCCTGTCTCTTCACACACGTATGTAAAAACAACCCCTGGTTTCTAATATACAGAACAAAAATTGAAAAAAAAATTTATTTTATACTTCAATATAGAGTAGACAAAATCATTGGTAAAGCTCAATACTCTTTCTTATTAAATAGCCGTCTGATTTCATAGCAAATAATGATAATCTAAATAATTATATATATATATATTATATATATATTAATATATATATATATAATAACAAGATATATATATATTTTATATATATATTAATATATTATATAGATATATATTATTATTATAGTAAAAAATATATATATATATATATATATATATTATATATATATATATATATATATATATATTAAAAAAGTTATTAAATAACACCAGCGCTACTTCCTCGTGAAGCATTTTAATGAAATTATGCTTCATTATTCAATTTAAAACTTATTTTATAAAAAGAAAGAATTAAATATGCATTTATATCGAGAATTCTCCTGGGCCTCCGGAGTGGTAGTACAGATTCCCTGACCCTCTGGCTACGGCCTTTATATATATATATTAATATATATATATATATATATATATTATATAAATCTATTATATATATCTATATTATATATACTATAATTATATTATTAATTATATATATATAAATATATATATATCGATTGTCTACAATCTAGGTTGTCAAAGTAATTGATTACGATTGCCTCTTTGCAAATAATAATAATTGTAAATTCGTTTCTTTTGAACGCAACATCGCATCTCACCATTATATATATCATATATATATTATATATTATATATATATATTTATATATATATAGTAATATGTATATATTATATATATATAATATAATTATATATATTATATATAATATATAGTATATATATATATATATATATATATATATATATGGGGGATAATTCTTGCGCGTTATACACACCTATTACACCATGCATTATGACTGTTAATATTTATAGATCACATATTTTACTGTGCATAATCAACTTGGAATTGTACTTTTTTTATGATATTAAGAAATAGAAGCATCAATGATCAAATAGGGTGTGTTTTAGATTACCTGATTACTATACTATATATTATAATATATATATATATATATATATATATTATATTATATATATATATTATATATATAGTAATAATTATATATAGATATATATATAATACTTATTAATTATTAGTAATATATATATATAAAAGTTACTTAACGCTGCAAGTAATAGAGTAATTGAAAATAATTGTTTAGTCCATCGAAAAGTCTAATTAAAATAACATTTTTAGGGTGAAGATAAAAGTTTTAAAAGTAATTACATTTTTTTTTGTCTATCATGTAGCGATGTACTTTCTTAAGCTCCTATTCATATATGAGAGACGTGCGTGAACGGGCATAAATTGGGAGGGAGCTAGTGTGAACTTACTTCTTTCACACTTACTCTTCCCCTTCCCAGATTTCTCGATATTCGCATTACCTTCCCATATTCTGTTTCAATGTTTTAAGAAATGATATTTCAAGGCCAACTATACCTTTTTTAATATGTATGAAGAATTATTAGCCATTTTTTGAAAATAAAAGAGAAATAATAATATTTTTTTCAAACATTGTATTTTTATCAGATGTTCCATAAGTTTAGTGTTTTTAAAGTTAGTAAACCTTAGCAAAAGGGTAATCCTACCCTAACCTAACTTAACCTAACCTAACCTCTTAGCTAACCTCATTTCTCCCCCATAAAATCTATTTATGTTCATAGAGGCTACCTGCGAAATTTTTTTTTATCCGAATTCCCGTTCCGTGTGGCCGTTAAGTAACTTTGTTTACTATTATTTAATAATATATATATATAGTATATATATATATATATATAATATATTATATTATATATATATATAATATATATATATATTTATATATTATAATAATAATATATATATATATTATATAGATATATATATATAGTATATATATATTATAATATATATATATCATATATTAATTATATATATAATATATATATATATATATATATATTATATATTATTATATATATATATATATATATATTATATATATAAATATATATATATATATATATATATATAGAGAGAGAGAAAGAGAGAGAGAGAGAGGAGAGAGCAGCATCCCGAAAGCCACAGCATGTAACTTTAAAACTATAACAGCTACAGGAAATAAATTAACATTTAATTAAAGAAAGCAATTTCATCCATGAAACTTAAAAAAAAAATTTGTTTTATCTTAAATATTTATTAATAAAACACCTTAAATAATTATTATTTTATTAGGTCTGGCAAGCGATAGCTCTCAACAATCCTTCCCATCCTGCCAGTTAATAGAGAGCAAGAGTTAAAAATATTGTTCTTTTTTATTTTGCTCTTTTAGAAATGTTATTTTTTCTTTTTATTTCCTTTAGGGGTTCGAGCCAATGAGAGAAGGGGGACCGACTTTATCCCTCGCCGGTCGTCCACCGTAGTCGAGAAACCACTCGTCCACTTTGTTTGTTTACCTGGTGTATCCTTTAGTAAAAAGAAAAAATTCAACATTGGGACCTTTGCGCGCTCCCTCGAGTACTCGAGCTCCTTCGTATTCTCAAAAACGGTTAATTATGACTACAAGTTTTCAACATTTTTTAACAATTTTAATTTTTTAAAAGGTTTATTTTTTTATTTTTTTTTTATTCCCTTTTTTAGTTAAACATCTCCTATTTAAATAAAATTATATTTATTTTTCGTGTAGACTGTTATAGTGTTTTTAGTTACATTGCATTGTGTCTTTTCGATGCTGACCATTATATATACTATACTATATATATATATATATATATATATATATATATATATATATTAATATTATAATTATAATATATATTTACTACACATAAAAATATTCATAATTAATCATAATTATATTTTTAAAAAAATATAATATTAAAAAATATTATATACTTCTATTAATATATATACAAGTTCTAAAAAAAAAATGTGAACTTACACCCGTGAAAGTTTCCGAAAACTTATGACTTTATATTTTATTGATTTATTGAATATGCATTATTTCTACAAACCGCTTATTGTCCACTAGATAACTGAAGGCGTCGGAGTATATGTACAAATTCCATGAATTTAAATTCTATATGAAATAATTAAACAATATTTTTATATATTTCACTTCTTTTTCCAAGCCTTCTTTTTTAGTGTAGATTAATAAAAATAACGTTTCAAGTTTCTAGATTTCATAATAAAAAAAAATGACTGGTAAGAAAACTGTGGTACAGAATTCCATATAATATACTATATATATATTATTATATATCATATATATAATATATATATATATATATATATATATATATATATATAATATATTAATATATATATATATATACTATATATATATATATACTATATAATATATATATATAATATATATATTAATATATATAACTATTATATATATATTATATATATATATATTCCTTTGCAAAAGGTGCTGCCGTTCTCTTATTCCCTGCTCCCACCATCTGTCTAGTCTTGAACTCTCTCTCCAAATCTAGCCACCCTGCTACCTTGTTAAAGGCATCATTCGAGTCTCATTTCCCAATTCACGGTGATTTTCTCCAGTATTTATTGATGGCACTAAAATAGTGGACATTGTGAGTACGTTTGCTGTCCTTCCTGACCGCAACCTCTCCCATACCCTCACCCATCATGCTTCAATTTTTACTGCAGAATTAATGGCTATAATGAGTGCCCTCTCTCGAATTCTATTCCTTAATCAAGACCACTCTTTTGTCATTTATTCAGATTCACTCAGTGCCCTTCAGGCTCTTAAACCTTCTATTCGAAACACACAATGGTATCCGTTGTACAACAATTTCTTTGGCTGCTCCACTCTCGTAAGAAACAAATCATGCTATGTTGGACCCCTCTTACGTAGGAGTAACTGGGAACGAAATAGCTGACAGAGAGTCCAGAGTGGCCGCTTCCTCTTTCAGGAGCTGTTCAAGGTTCCTCCCGGATGTCATTCGATATGGTCTTCTCCAATCAACTTAATATTATCCTGCTCTCCGACAAGACTTCCGGTATTACTGGCAGGATTGCTGGGGTAGTGATCTGAGAGGAGCGAAACTTAGAAATATAAAGCCGAACATTGGTGAGTGGTCTTCCTCTCACCGACGAAAGCGCTTGCACGGGGTGAAGTGAAATATGCACGTCTCCGCATTGGCCACACCAATATCACTCACAGCAGCTACATGTCACGGGACCATCTGTAAATCTTGCCGTCGCCATACTCCGCAATCTGTTCACCATATCTTCATTGACTGGACCCCTTTCGCTGTCGCCATTTTCCTACTCTCTGGTCCATAACACCTTCTAAAAGGTTATCCCATATCTTATCATTTATTAGATCATCTGTAATCTCATTCCCATCTTTATGAACACCAGTATGGCTTTCGGTGCTCGAAGTCTACTAGTGATATACTTTCCTCTCTAGCCGATTTATGGTTTTCCACCCTTAGTAACTACGGGGAGACTTGTGTGGTGGCTTTGACATATCCAGAACATTTGACCGGGTATGGAACAAGTCACTACTTTCCCAGCTCCCCTCCTTTGGGTTTCATCTTTTTCTTTGCTTATTTTTGTCTAGCTTTCTTTCAAATCGCTCTATATCGGCTGCTGTTGATGGGGCTACTTCTTCCTTTTCTGTCAATATTGGTGTTCCTCAGGATACTTTATTCCAACTTTTCATTAATGATCTTTTCAACACCATATCTAACTGTCCACTCGATATGCCAAAGACTCGACACATTATACGTCATAATTATACGTGTACATAATGACGTCTTAATCTTCCGCTTCTATTCTCGCTGATCTGAATAGAATTTCTTTGTGGGGTCCTCTCAACCATGTGAAATTCACTTCTTTAAAAAACTCAGCTTCTACAAATCTCCCTCTCTAAGATACCTTCGTAACTTTCCCATCTCTTTCGATGGTCCTCTCGTCTTTCCTGTTAATAATGTAAACATCCTTGGCCTTAACATAAACAAAAAATTTTTTTTTTTGAAATCTCAGGTCACAATTGTTGCTAGAGTGGCCTCAAAGAAACAGGGAGTTCTGTTTAGACTGCGAGACTTATTTCTTCTTCTCAGTTACTCCAGCTATGCAAGGGGTCTCGTCATCCGTTTATAGATACTTTCAATCTGAGGCTCAGGTTATGCAACCTGTCTTTGATAGGGTCGAGTCAAAGGCCAAAAGGCTTATAAACTGTTCTGTATTTTCCTGTTCGCTTGACTCTCTATCTTTGCTGAGCGATGTTTGAGCTTTAGCCCTTTTCTATAGGGACCGCAGTGTAAGTGCTCGAGGGAACTTACCTCTCGCGTACCACCACCTTTACAAGGCTCTCATAGCACAAGGGATGCTGTGTCTGCCCATGAGAATTGGGTTGACATTAGTAACTTCAGTTTTGTTCGCCTTGGTGCTTCCTTCTCTTCATCCACTTTTGTTCTGTGGAATTATCTTCCATCTTCTGTGTTTCCTACTGAATTTAATCTCCCTCACTTTAAAGCCCGCGTCTGTGCTCATCTGCGAAATTTGCATTACATGATAACACTTTTGATGCGTTTAACACCCTCTCCCGAATATGGCTCTACAAGTAAGTGGTAGTGACAACTGTAAAAAAAAAAAATAAATATAAAAAATTATGACGAATAAATATATTAAAGCTCTACGGTAAAATTATTCGCAAAATAAAAATAGACACAAATACTGCCACTTCGATTAATATAATTTGCGAACTGAGTCAATCACTCAAGTTTTTTCACATTCTGTATTTGTCTGCGGAGTAATTGATGCAAAAATAAAGAGAGAGAGAGAGAGAGAGAGAGAGAGAGAGAGAAGAGAGAGAGGAGAGAGAGAGAGAGAGAGAGAGAGAGAGAGAGAGAGAGAGAGAGAAATAGTTAAAAATATTACTTAAATAGTAAAAGCCTTTTCGATTACTTAAGTAATATTAAAAATACGTAATCAAAAAATAAATTTCGGGCAAAATTCATTACGAAATGACTTTTTTACAGAAAATAATTCCAACTTCCATGTTGAATTGACAAATTTCAATTTCTTGTAGCGCTTCGTTTCTTAGTCTTCGTTATAGGTAGTTGCTAAGTAAGTTGATGTAATAAATACCCTTTGCATTTCATAAACTTTGCGTGAGTCTTTTCTTGTAATAATTATTGCACTTTATTTGGGCTGCGAAGTTGCAGTCCTGTTCTTTACTTATTTGTTCATTTTTAACAGCATCGCTTACTCGGATGAATATGATCTACCCTATATATTTAGCATGTAACTATTAGATAAATTTCGAACATAAATCATGTCACAATATTTTTGGGGCTGCAGCACCGCAGACCCTATGGTAGATCCACCACTATATATATATATATATATATATATATATATATATTAATATATAATATATATATATATATAATATATATATATATATACTATTATATATATATATATAATATATTATAATATATATTACTATAATATATATATATAATTATATTATATATATAATATATATATATATATATATATATATATATATATATTATATATTATATATATATATGCAATTTTCACATCTTTACTTAAATTTTTTTTGGCAAAAAATAACATAAGAAGAATAAAGTTAAATTGAACATTTCTCACGAATTTCTTCATTTTTTTTAGGGTGGAAAAAATTCATCACTTTTTTAAAGATTAATAACAGATGATTTTAAAAAAGGGGGGTAAGTTTACAAAAAAAAACACACACACACACCACAACACACACACACATATATTATATACTATATATATATATATATATATATATATATAGTATATTATATATATATATATAATATATATATATATATATTATATATATATTATTCATATTGGGCATATAGATGTATCGTTATAATAATATATAGTATATATATATATATATATATATTCATACGTAGCGCATCCGAAATGATGAGATTATCCCCTTTGGCTACATATGGAGTATACGGGTGTATCAGATCACACCCAGTGTTCAATGGTTCGCCCCCATTTGCGCTCATCTCCACACTCTTCTTACACTGGGATATTCTCACTTTCGAACAACAATTTCCTTTTAAAAATCAAAATCAAAATGGTATCAACACAACTAGCCTCTGAGAAGGCAAGAGGGAAGTCTTAAAAAAATTCCCCTCAACTGCCTCAACCCTTATCATCACTTGGATGTTGGCCTACCTCGGTTATGGGGCTGGTGCCGTCACTGAATTGTCGGTCTGTTTTGATGCACGGTCTTCTTAATTCCTTAATTTATGCAAAATTCGAGGTCTTTACTTCAATTTCCACTTTGTTGAACATCACCTCTTCTCTCCTAAAACTCATCTCTTATTCTTAACCGAAACTCAAATGTTTTTGAGCGTTCTGACAGCAAACTTTACTCTGTTCCTTTTTACAGTCTCTATCCTCAAATTTTGACGAAGGTCGACGGTTCTGCTTCTGTGCGCAGCGACGTTGTATGTTCTCGTGTCTCCGATTTGGAATCTTCCCAATTTTCTACCTTATGGTTCAAGCTCTCCTGTCAATCTTCTAATAAATTAATCATTTTTTTAATATGTCTCCTAACTCAACCGACTATCCTATATTCCTCCACTGCTTAAACTTCAAAATAGAGTTCACACTCTTTTTTTTCCCTTTTTATGAAATCATCATTCTTGGTGATTTCAATGTTAATCACCTTCAATGGCTTTTCTCTAATTCTCAAGAAACAACTGGTAAACTTGACTACCATTTCTCTATCCTGAATGACCTCGATAAGTTGGGGCAGCTCCCAACTCGTGTCATTGATCGTCTTTGAGATGAACCCAACATTCTAGAACTTTTCCTAACTTCCAATCCTTCTCCTTATTCTGTTAAACACTTGTCTCCTATTGGTTCCTGCCATTACGTTCTTGTCTCTGTATCTTCTTCTATTTCTTCAAGTATTCCGCAGGAAAGAGTCTCACCTAGGCGAGAAAAAGTTTTTGGCACTTTGATGCTGCAAGCTGATCTGACTTGCGGTCGTAGTTCTTTGATTAATCATGGAATGACTACTGTTTCGGTGGCAAGGGTCTCTCAGAGTGTGCTGAGGCGTAAATTCTATATTCTTTCCCCTCAAATAAACCTAACAAAATTTGATGAAACTTTGCTTGTTGCCTCAATATCTAGAAACCAACGCAACTTAAACTTCATTCCGGAATCATGCAAAATCTATTCCTTCTGAAAGTAATAAAAATTATTTTCTTACTAGGTAGACATTTCTCAGTGCTATTGCACTTAAAAAAAAAAAAAAAAAAAAAAATGCTTTTTCCTCTTTTCCCCCTCAAGTATCTTTCTACGACACAATTGCCGTTTATCTTCCGCTAAAACTGAACTCTTTCCCAAAGCCTTTGCCTTAAATTCCACCTTAGACAATTTCAGGGCAATTCCTCCTTCTCCACTCCCTCCAGCTCATTTACGCCTAACACTCTAGTTTCTTCTATAGGCGTTATTTCCACTTTCACTGAGCTTAACACTAAGAAGGCATACGATCCTGATGGTATTCCTCCTATAGCTCTCAAACTTGTGATTAAGAGCTTGCACCCTGCCTTGATAAACTATTTCGCCTCTGTATACTACTTCGACCTTCCCTTCCTGCTGGAAATGCGCGCTCATTCAGCATCTGTCTAAAAAAAGTAGATTCACTCAACCCTAAACTATCATTCTATCGTCTTAGTCTTCGTTCTTTCTAAAGTTTTCGAATTTATGTTTAAAAGGAAGATTTGGAAACATCTCAATTCTTCTAATCTTATCTCTGGTCGCCTGTATCACTTTAGCGAGAAACGTTCTACAGGTGATCTTTCCATTTTCTCTGATACTTGTCATCAGCCCTTGGGTAATTTGGTGAATCTTTTGATGTGGCGCTAGACATATCGATAGACTTCGATAGAGTCTGGTACAAAGTTTGATTTCTAAACATCCCTTCTTTTTTATCCATTCTTCTCTCTTATTTCCTCTTCGGACATTATATAGAAGCAGTTGTTTAGCTGCCACCATCCATCCTTTAAATCTATATACAGTGGGGTTCCTCAGGGTTCTGTCCTATCCCCAACTCTTTTACAACATATCATTAATAACCTTTTCTCTATTACTTTACATATCCACACCCATGCCGACGACTCCACTCTTCATTATTCATTTTATTTTGATAGATGGCCCACCCAACACCAAGTGCCTCAATCTAGGGAGGGGGCGACCCTGGAGCAACAAACCTAGGACTTTTCTCGAATTTATAATTGGATTTTGAAAACGAGGTTGTTTTCAATGCCTCAAAAACTCAATTCCTTCATCTTACTACTCGACATGGTCTTTCACACACCTGCAACATGTTCGAAAACACAGAACTCAAACCTTCTCCTGTCCTTAATATTCTTGGTGTTTCTTTTTCTCGTGATCTTAGTTGTAAGGATCACATTAATTCTGTTTCTAAGCAAACTTCTAATAGGTTGGGTGTTATGAGGCTCCTTCAGAATATCTTTACCATGCTCCAGTTCCCAGCTCTTTATTTTGGTTTCATTCGCCCCTCTATGGAATATGCCTCACATATGCGGAGTGGTTCCACTCACACAAATCTCCTTAAAAACATGGAGTCAAGGGCTTTTCGTCTTATCAGTTTCTCCTGCTCACACTAATTCCCTCTTGTCTCTTTCCACTCGTCGAATGGCTGCGTAACTTTCTTTATACTATCGCTATTACAACGGATACTGGTCTTCTGAACTTTCTCTCTCTCTCTCTCTCTCTCTCTCTCTCTCTCTCTTCTCTCTCTCTCTCTCTCTCTCTCTCTCTCTCTCTTACAGCGGATACTGGTCTTCTGAACTCTGTCTCTCTCTGTCTCTTCCTCTCTCTGTCTCTCTCTGTCTCTCTCTCTCTCTTCTCTCTCTCTCTTTCTCTCCTTCTTTCTCTCCTCCCCCTTCTTCTCTCTCTTCCTCTCTCTCTCTCTCTTCTCTCTATCTCTCTCTCTCTCTCTCTATTAACAACGGACACTGGTCTTCTGAACTCTCCAGTCGCATACCTCCTTCATTGAGAAGGGCTTGTGCAATACGACTTCCGACACAATCTCTTTCCTTCTCTATCCAACTCATTGACCCAGACTTAACTGCTATGCTCAATCTTCCCAGTACTTGCCACTGGTAAATGTCTGGAAATTCCACTTTATCTAATTTTCCAATTTTCTTTGACTTGCACATTTTCAAACACCGTGTATCGGGGCATATCGGCTTTTGAATTGGATCTTGCTGAGAATGTCCCTTAAATCTGTTGGAATTTAAGAGCCTTTCGGCCTTTTCCCGTCAGAGGATATATATATATAATAATATATTATAAATATAAATATATAATATACTAATATTTTATATAGTATATGATAATATATATATAATAATATATATTATATATATTAATTATATATATATATATATATAATAAATACGGTATATAACTATTGAAATACCCTATATAATTATATATATATTATAAATAATATAATATAATAATATATTATTATTATAGAGTATATATATATATTATTATATATATATATATATATTATATATATATTACCCCACAAATTATGGCACCACTGAGCAAAAATTACATAAAGGGTAGCTGATACACTCTTTAGAGTCGATCGGAGCTATACAAGTTGAATCTGGACTTGTCCACAAATAGGATACGTCACCACTGCCGGAGTGCCCTGGAGATTAAACATCATATTGCAACCTTCGCTGAACGATGACCTTCGTGAAGGTGGTATGTGAAGCACTTCGCAAACCCAGTACCGTATTCGCGAAGCCGTCTGAGAACGTGTCAGTACTTCCAAGTGTTCCATATACCTGCACTAACTATCTCTGGAGGATTCGTGCTGTTGTGAAGCGCTCTCGCATTGCATGTAGCCATATAAATCGATCTTCGCGAAGTGTTGTCGAGCGCTGTCAGCCTTGACCCGATCGTCTACGGTATTCGTTGGTCTCTCTCTTCACCGAATGTATGAATCTTCCGATGGTTGTGTGTGGCGAACGTTGAACTACGTTCGAGGTCACGCATGGTTTGGCCCTCTACTGACAATGCTACTATCTATACACATTCATCATGCGACAAATGACGGGTAGCCCTTTCCATTATATCTCCACTATCGTATGCGCTCGTGCGCACGTTCGACATTAACGGTAATTACTAAAAACCAATCACAATTGAGTTGGCTGTTTGCTCATTCTACTTTCTCATGATATTGCCTCTGTTCATTACACCTACTTTCCGTATTGCGGCACTAGACAAAAGTATGTCACAGCTATTCTGTGCACATGCACATAATGTAAAATATTGTCTCAAGATCATCTCCTCCTAAATTTATAACCTTCTAGACAGGATTTCAGACGTGGTGCGATAATTTTGCTATATTACATATTATATTATATATATATATTATATATATATATTATATATATATATATATATATATAATATTACATATATTAATATAATATATAATTAAATATAATATATATATATAATATTATATTATATATAATATATTATATATATTCAATTTTTTATTGAGGGTTTTAATGTTTTCTTGCGTCGTTGTCTGATCCTTTAGCCTTTATGGCTCCCGTTGACTATGCTTTCAGTTTGTATTCATTTTATTCTTACTTTGGAGTCATTCGTTTTATTGTATTTTGTATTTTGACTGTTGTAATTCCTATTCCTTTATTGCTAGGTCATAATAAATTGCTGGGTCTCTTTTTATGTTTTATTGAAGCTTATTTGCTAGTTTTATTTTTGTGGACGAGTAACAACAGTTCCTTTCTACTCTTTTAATTTTATTTAAATGAGGATTTGAAGAGGGCTCTGTTGAGTAGAAAAGCTTAATTTAATACCCTGTATTTTCACCTGGGTTTGTTTATTGTATGTATAATTTAGAGCACCCTGTTGAAATTGCATATATTATAATATTATATAATAATAATATATATATTATAATCTATTTATATATATATATAGTATATAATATAATATTATATATATATATCATAAATAATATATAATATATATATAAATAATTATATATATAGTATATAAATATATATAGGTTCATGTGACTATCCTATTGTTTACGACTCACGTAAGCTGCTGTTGTTATAGTTGCATTTATATCATGAAAAGGTTGTAACGGCATTTTCTTTAGTACTTTTTTTTATTTCTAAAAGGCAAAGAAAACAAAATCAAATTGTGAACAAAGAGGAAGTCCTTTATAAGGGAATTGGAAGCCATTTAATGCTTGACAAAAACGTTTCATTCTTTCATTTCATATTGAATCTGGTGCGGATTAACGTCAAATTCATCACAATTTTTCCGACGACGTAATAAAAAAAAATAGTGTTTTGTATGTTTGTTTGTTAAATAATAACAGAGATGATTTCAGTGTGTTAATTTGCCTCTTCACTAGATTATATATATAATATATATATATATAATATATATATAATATATATCATATAATATATATATAATATATATAATATTATATATATACTAATAATATATATTATATATATAATATATAAATATATATATATATATATATAATATATATAAATATATATAAGATATATATATTAATATAATAATTATATTATATATATACTATATATAATATATAATACAGTATATAATGTATCATATATCTTATATATAATATATCTTATATATCTTATATTTAGCAAATTTTTACTCAACCGAATATCGATACTTCAAAACTACCGATACCGATACCGATACCGATACGAAGTGCCGACACCGTGGAATTACTACCAAGTAACGATACCGATAATTAATCAATGGGTAATATTACGGTTAAGAGCTAGCTATCAGTAATGTATTGTTAATTTTTTAATTTTAGTTAAAATTAAAATTGAATTTCTAATTATTTAAACATAAGATTTTTGTATCGGTATCGGTTGAGTAGTGTTTAGTATTCACCGATACCGGTCCTATCAGGATTTCTCCGATAATGATATCGAGTACCGATACAAAAATAATTACCTACACCGATATTGACTCAATCCATATTAATAATATTAAAATGAATGCCATGTTTTTATATTTTATTATAATTATTATTATTATTATTATTTTTATTTTATTATTATTATTATTATTATTTATTATTATTATATTAATAATATTAAAATGAATGCCATGTTTTTTATTATTATTATTATTATTATTATTATTATTATTATTATTATTATTATTATTATTATTATTATTATTATTATTATTATTATTATTATTATTATTACAATGCAGTGTATTTTAGCTTAATGCATTTGATAAGTGAAAATTTTGTTTCAGTTTTCTTTTTAATTTAAACATTATCAAACATATTTAATTTCTTGCAAATCAATATTTGAAAGTACGTAGAATGTAAATTGCTATTCTCTCCATTCCTCACTTGTCCCTCAAATGATAACCTTCACCCCCCCTAATTGGTTTTGAAACAAAATTTAATTAATTTTATTGTTGAAATAGAAAATGTTGAATTAAAAAGAGATATAAAGCCATAGAACGTTCATAATTGCACATAGTCATGCAAAGCGCAAAACTATGTATAAGCCTGATATTTTATATAAAATTTTTGTTAATAAGATAATTTAAATATATTAAAATGTGTTATTTAGATTACTAAAATTAATACACTATTATCTTCGTTTGGGTATGCAAAAGTTTAATGATTCTTAAAATGTCGTCAAAGTTCAAGAAGTAAATGCCTTATTTCTTAATGGGCAATGATGTCTATGTCATTAGAGAGCCAAAATAGTTACCATGATCGGTTCTATTGGTTAGAATTAAGGGTTATTCTAGTAGTGCCTCTAGATTAGAGCTTGACATGGTCCGTCAGATGAAGAGCTCGTTGAATGAAGGAGGTTAATGAGAATCCCTTAATTAATAAGCTTAATTATCCATGGAATTGGTAATAAATCTATTTTAGAAGAAATTTTTATATAAAAATAGGTGAAAAATGAAAGTGAAAAATGAAGGTGAACTGATTGTTCAAGTTAAGTGATTAAGTTACTTTTCACCTTCCTGCTTTCAAGTGATTCACTTAGCTTTGAATTACTTCCAACTTTTTTTCACTTTTCTCTCCATTACAATTATTTAAAAAAAATTTTTTTTAACCACTCCAAATTATTATTATTATTATTATCATTATTATTATTATTATTATTATTATTATTATTATTATTATTATTATTATTATTATTATATTTATTATTTATTATTATTATTATTATTATTATTATTATTATCATAATTATTATTATTATTATTATTATTATTATTATTATTATTATTATTATTATTATTATTATTATTATTATTATTATTATTATTATTATTATTATTATTATTATTTTGCATTGAATTACTTTATTTATTTTTACTCTACATTAACATTAAGTGAACCCAAATTATTTTATATTTTCTTTACCGGCACATGAGCACAGTTCTTTAGAAGTGAAATTACTCGATGCGATATGCATTGCACAAGGATGAGTTCCTAACTACGAAACTAAATATAAGATCGACTTCTTGGATGGTATAAACAGGCCAATGCAGTTGCTAGAAATGAAGCTTCCATGTTTAATAAATTTGTTGTCTGAAAAGACGATTAAACCCAAGATACTCTGTTCTCATTTTTTAATTCTTCCCATTTCAAATCGTTTTTTTTTTTCACATTAACACGAGTCGACACCTAGGTGATCTAGATAGAGAATCTCGGTAAATTCACAGCATCGATGTAAAATTAAACGCTTCGAAAACTTCTCTAGGTCCTTATCAAAATAGATCCATTGTCCCGATTTTCATGAAACGTGCAGAAAATAATTCAGATATATCGCAGACATTTAAAAGTTATTAGAAAAAGTCGAGAAATGTCGTAAATGCATGGCACATGAACATTACCCTAAAACCAGTGAGTGGTTGGAAAATAATAAAATATTACTCGCAAACATAAGCCTATAAAAAATTAATAACAAAATGAACATTTGGCAGTAATATTTAATTATACAAGTTATTAAATTAGAAGCCATCATAACTTTTCTCAGATCATTTCTCGAGTTTATTTTACGTTTCCTTTCTTTACAGCTTAATTCAAACATTTCATACAAATTTCAAATTTATTATTTTTTTTTTTTTTTTATTTATTTTTTTTTTTTAAACCATCCGTAGACAATATTATAAATATGAAATTTAGAGACCTTATAACTTTTTTCAAGGTCATACTCTGGGATATTATTTTTACTGTTTTCTTCATTATAGTTCATTTCAAACATTTCATAAAAGTTTCATGAAAATATGGACTGGGGTCCATTTTATCTAGGACCCTATTTTAATGTATAAAAATTGCTCAGCTCATTTTTGTTGTTTCGT
>JABUQX010031225.1:27500-42500 GCA_015478945.1 Trachelipus rathkii | reverse complement strand
GTTACAAATCAGCGATCAGTATTTCTATGATGTCACTAAGCCCTCCACTTTTACTATGACATCACATCTGAGTGCCAATTGGGGAGCAATATTTTTTTATGACGTTCTAGAGTTACAATCAGAGAATAGTATTTTTATGACGTCACCAATAATGTCTAATTACATAGCCGTATTTCTATGACGTCACAGAGGACCAATGAGAACTTAAGAATGACGTCATCACATTGATGATGTCATATTGTTGTCGTTGTTTGATATGGTTGTTATTGTTGTTGTTTGCTGTTGTTTGCTGTTGTTTGCTGGTGTTTGCTGTTGTTTGGATGATCACGTGCACACACGCAGACACACAGACACACAGACACACAGACACACAGACACACAGACACACAGACACACAGACACACGCACACCCTTTTATATTATATATTATATATATATATATATATATATATAATATATATATATATATATATAATATATAATATATATATATATATATATATATAATTTATTATTCATTATATAATATATATATATATATATATATATATATATATATATATATTATAATATATATATATATATATATATATATATATATATATATATATATAGTATATATATATTAATATATATATATATATAGTATATATATAATTATATTTCATTATATATTAATATATATATAATATATATATATAGAAATATTATATATATATATATATATATATATATATATATTATATATATATATATATATATATATATATATAGTATATATAATATATATATATATACTATAAATATATATATATATATAATATATATAATATATATATATTATATTCATGTCGGTTATCTGCTTCCAGTTAAACCTGTCATTCTTTTTAAACCTACGGGGTCGAACAAAAATGTACAGCAGCGCGCATGTTGCCAGATGCAAGTTTTATTTTTAGCAATGCAAAGTGAAATAAATTATTAATATAAAAATAAATGCTAAAGTCTAGAACGTGGGTCATATAACGAAAGTTAAAGTAATGAACTAATTATTTTGAAAAATTTTATTTTTTACATTTTTTTTGTAAAGTAAAACAGAAAAAAGAATTAATATTAATTTTAGGCACCGGGACAAAGATGAGATATGAGTCAAATCAATTTGTTACCTACCCAGATGTTTCCTATGCAAAGAAAAGATTTCTTGAAAGTATATAAAGAAGTCACATCTAAGCCATACGAAATGGAAACGAAATATAAACAAATATTAGAAACTGTATACATACTTGAATGATGAGTACTTTAGTTGTAAATTATTAACCTCTTTTAAAAAAAATTTAAAAATCTGAAACATTCTGATAAGCGTAAACTAATGTGTGAAACGAGAAATTTATCCAATATATATATATATATTTTTATATAATATATATTATTAATCATAATTTAAAATATTAATATTATTATATCTATGATATAATAGAGTTTATATATAATATATATTAATATTTATAATATATATTATATATTTTATTATTAATATATATTTATTATAATTAATATTAGAAATTTATTTCATATTATAGTTATATTTTATAAGTAATAAATATTATGTTTATATAATATATATGATATATATATATAGTATTATATATATTACTATATATATATTATATATATATTAATATAATATATATTATATTATAAATATTATATATTATATATTTATATATATATAGTATTATAAATATTATACATATATATATATATATATATATATATATATATATATATATGCGAAATCTGTCTAAATCTTATAAATGGAAATGTTCCTCTAAGGAGACCTCAGAAGGTGAAGCTACGCCGTCATGGAAACATCAGCAAAAAACACCCAAAAATCTCTCCCGTAACATAAAAAATCTGAAAAATTTACAATGAAGTTATTTCCACAAAATGTGTGTTCAAATATGACTTAAAGCAGTAAAGCAATAATGCATGGTCAGGCTGGACGAGTTCGGTGCTTGTGTGGGGTATGTTTGCGCTACTGCTTTATTGACTTACTGCCTTACGATCAATAAAAAACATGTTTTTAATAAATATTTAAAAAAAATTTTCAGTAAAAACATAAAATGTTTAGAAAACTTCTTAATATTGAATGATTTTCTATAAATAAATAAAAATATTTCAGTTTAAAATAAAATGTTGTACTTAATGTTTAGAAAACGGGTTATTAAAAAGAAATTAAAAATAAAAATGAAGTAAATAATTTATTAAAAGTGTAAGGGCTAAGCTTAGAATGACGTCACAACTAGAATATTTACCCGCTCGCGCTCCAATATTGGTCTTGCGAGCAAGAGCGTCGGTTTCGCACCGGGTTGCGCCGGATTCTCGCACAAGCGTTGGACCTTCACGCAACCCGTTAAACAAAATAATAATGATATATAAAATTCAAGATGATTGACTATGGGGACTACTACTACAACAAAAACTACCACCAATGCTAACACTATTAGAGGTCAAGAACAACTTATTCGAACTCTGCACCCATCCTTGCGTATGGTTTGTAGTGACATACATCACACAAGTAGAAAGCAAGTTTTGCTTCACGCCCCTCACTACTCAGGCTCAAATTCTTCTCCATCTGGATTCTGCTTCCACTCATGAGTCTGTCCGCCTCCTTTTCTGACTCCGACTCATTCATCTGCTATGTACTCTATGATTTATTTCTTCTTTTTTTCTGATGGCACATTCCGGGGTCTCTGAGAAACCATCAAGGGTTCTGAAAACCATAAAATCAAATTCTACGGGTTCATAAATATAGGTAAAGATTATATATATATATATATTGATGTATGACTATTCATTACCGCCAGGATTTATATTATTATTATCATATACTAATAGTATATATATATATTGCATCTAGCTATGAGATGGCTGTATATAATATTTATATATAGTAGTTTCATATAGTATATATATATACTAATATATCATAGTATAGTAATATATAGTATATATATATTATATATTATTTACTGATACATTTTTAGCTAGTTCACTATATATAGCTATATGATATTATTTATATATAGTACGACAACTTTTAAGAGAAACTCACAGTGTAGTATAAGATTATAGCGCAATATATATATATTAGCTTAACCTCTCCTATATATATATATATAAGGGTATATAAAATAAGTGATGTTTAATCCGTTTAGTAGAAAGTTACATAGAATAATATATATTTTACCTTTTAGTACGAGTAGGCTTACTTTTAGCTAGAGCATATATATAATTTCGACTAGTATAGTATAGGTAGGTATTGAGTATATATAATATTATATTATATAACATACGATACTATATTAATCAATAATATTATCATCAGATATATATTGGACATATAGTCGGTAGTTAGGACGTACTATTTATTATATTGCATGAGTAGATTTAGCTATATCCATACCTAATACTGAGTTATTATGTATATATATACTAATACTCAGTATTAAGGTGAATATGGCAGATATAGGTATATATACTGATGCCCAGTATATAGTACTAGCGCGATATAGTACTATTGTGAGTAATTATTGCTAACCTAGTAAGACAGGCATATAAGTACAGGCTATACTATTTCAGTAGTGTTACGATAATATATATGTATATATAAGTGGGGATCTGTAGGTACTATAAGTATATCTACGCGCTCACTGGCTATTTGTTATAGAGGATTTATTGGAATATTTTTACTGGCTCTCCATTCGCATAACATTGGGCAGATATTGCCTGCTACGATGGTCTAACACGCATATAGGATCTGCGCAAGAGAGGTTAATTCAGTGCTCGCTATGTATTGTCGTCGATAACACGCAGAGGCTGGAGACTCCCCAGAGATGTGAGTTATTATGAACAATCCTATATTCATGGATCGAGTCCGTGTTTTGATTGGAAGAGACACAAAGGCCCAGAAGACATAGCCTGCCAACGATCTGCCAGCCTTCAGGATAGATTTTAGAGTCTGAGAAGAGACTCAGGAGTCTTAAACGCGTCTACATTAATTGCGTGGAGGCAAGTTGCTCAATACTAGCACACTTCGTATCGGAGCACGAGAGTTGAAACTGTATTCAAACGTCGACATATTACACAAGACTCGCAGCGTGCCTCCCACACAAATCAAGACGTTAGAAATAGTGTGCAATTCAAACGTAGTTGGTAAATGATGATAATAATTTAATAATAACTGAGTATAAATTAGGTAAGTTATTTCCAAGTATATATTACTGAAGAGTAGCATGGAACAGCAAGATTGAGCATGCAGCTGATTTCCTAACAGGAGTGTAGATCTATAAGAGAGTAAATATTATATTCCCGTGCCCCCATCACACTAATTATCAATACTATAATAGCTGAATATTTTTATTCAATTATCTGTTTATGTAATTATTATTATATTATATATTATTATATTAGTTATTATTATATTAATTATTATTATTATTTATTATTTATTATTAATATTAATATATACATGTATTATTAATATTATTCAATTAATTATTATTATTATATTATAATTATTATATTATTATAATTATATACATTACTAATTATATAAGTTATTGATTTATATTATATATTATATACTTATTTATCTTATCTATTATTATTATTATCCTGATTTAGAAATTATTCATTTATAAATATATATTAAATTATACATTTTTTTTTAATTATTTATAATTATAATATATTTAATTATTATTTATATTAATATAATAATTATTATTATTATATTATTATTATATATATGTTTTAATTATTTTAATTATTATTTTTTATTAATATATTATATAATATTTAATATTATTATTATTTATTCATATATTATAATTCATTATTATGATAGGAATATATTTATTATTATTATTTATATTATAAAATTATGTTAAATTATTATATTATTATAATCATAATATTATATTTATATTTATTATTTATTAATATTAAAGCTCACATAATCCTCACTGAGTGCGAATTACCTATCATTGTTTTTCCATCTTACTTTTCATTGTACTTTCCTTTTTCCTCTCTCTCTCTCTCATCTTCTCTCATCTTACTACTCTCTTACTCTCATCCTATATATAAATTTTAATAATATATATATATATATTATTAATATATATATATTATATATATATATAATATATATATATATATATATTATATTAGTATATATATTATATAATATAATCATATATATATATATGATATTACATATATATATATATACTATATTATCATATAATATATATTATGAGTATATATATATTAATATTATATTAGTATATATATATATATAGTATAATATACGTCAATTAATATATATATCATATCATATATATATATATAATATATATATATTACTATATATTTATGTAAATTCAGCCCTCGGCGCACTCTAATAAGTCAGTTAACTATTTATTATTTAACTACTCCTCTCTCTACTTCTCTCTTCATGCCTTCTCTCTATCCTCTATCGTTACTCTTCTTATCATCTCTCTACTCTATATCCTTCTCTCTTTACTGCTATCTTACTTCTATTACGTATCTCTCTGTATCTATCTCTCACAATTACATATACCTGATTAATATATATAATTATATATATAATAATATTAATTCAATTATATAAAGTATATATATATCAATATATATATTATAACTATATATACATATAATATATATATATACTTAATATATAATATATATAAATAATTAATATAATATATATATATAATATATTATATATACTATGTCCCAGTAATATTACTATAAATGCTATATACTACCGATCTAGCAAAATTATTTGACAATTAGAAGTTATAAATATTATGAACACATCAGTATAAATAAATATGTATAACTAAGATATGATAATATAGCCAAATAGAGGCTAATCACATATATATTAGTACAACCCTGAGTTGTCTGTTCTATAATTGTTCAACTTCGCAACATCAAATTATCCGACTCCCACTTCACAACCTTCATGAGTTGTCCTCAATTTGAAATACTTCAAATTCTCAACTTGAATAGTTTAGTTAAATTGTCACACTACCTCCAGAATCCTGAGGAGTGTGTCACACTGTCACAGGTTCCACAACTCCCGACTTCTGAGCCCTTAGGAGATTGTTCTCAAATTGTCCTTCTCAAGCTCCTCGATCCTGAGAAGTCGATCTCATATTGCCCTCATTGGAATTCCTCAATCCTGAGAAGTTTCCTCATATTATCATGTCCAGATTCCGCAATCCTGATCTTGGTCTGTCTCAATTTGACCTACTCCAGATTCCTCAGCTTTAACAAGGTTCGTCAAATTGTCCCACTGTGACTCGACTATCCTGAGGAGTTTGTTCTCATTATCCTACTCCAACTCCTCGTTCCTGAGGAGTCGATCTCATATTATTATTCTATTACAAATCCTTCAATCGTGAGAAGTTTTCTCAAATTTCGACTCCGCAACTCTGAGGAGTCTGTCCCTAAATTATCTTACTCCAAATTTCTGAATCCTGAAAAGCGTCCTCATATTGTCACACTCCAACTCCACAACCTTTACCTGGAATCTGATCTTGATAGCCTCAAATGGAAGTATGAAATCTTGGTCAACGAGCTCTCTTTTATGGTTCAAAATTTATATATGAAATCTTGGTCAACAAACTCTCTTTATAATTCAAAATTATCATTTATTTGTAATATTTATTTTTCCCATTTTTTTTTTGTTGTCCTTTCATTATTTTATCTCTATTAGTTTTTGTATTTGATATTCAACCTTTATTCTTTGTCTTTGCTTATTTTCAGTATGTCATTTCCTTTTCTTTGCCCTTTTATTTTTTTTCCACTTCATTTTCTTTCATTTACCTGTTTTTGCAATTGGATCCTTTCCTTATTTCTCTATTAGCTTTATGCAGTGTTTTCTGCTTTTGTCCCCTTTTTTCCCTAATTTTTGTGTACCCCTTTTTTTCCCCCTTTTTTGCCCACATGTTTCCCGTTTTCCTAAAAATATCATCGATGCCGATTGCAGCAATTTGTTTTCTTTGTAAATATAGAAAAATTGTAAAGTTTGAAATCAGTTTTCCGCCAAATTTCACTCATTTTCCTTTTTTACTTCTACATCAAGCTTATTATTATTAATGCATTGGAGGAGAAGATTTCTCTTTCTCTCTCATATATATATATATATATATATATATATATATATATATATATATATATAAAAATACATAAATATATATATATATATATATATATATATATATATATATATATATATATATATATATATATATATATATATATATATATATATATATATATATATATATATATATATATATATATATATCTTCATGAACTAATTAAATTAACATCTCCCTCAAGAAAAATTTCTTCCTAACTGCACATGCAATCTAACGAAAAAAATCTAGACAACAAAATTGACGAAAAATAATAGAAAAAAATTAAACAAAAAAGAATTAACGAAAAAATCTAGGGTAAAAATCTAGACAAAAAAAAATTTGCCATGATATAATTTTATTTCTGTATCCGATGTTTGTTTTAGTATCGTAACTTAATTTGATCAATCTTTAAGTAGCAATGAAGTAGCAATGAAGTAGCAAAGCAGCAACGTAGTAATTTAGTAACTAACTAACTACGCTCTGCTACCATGCTAGAAGTCCAAATATCGTAGTTCACTTTGCATACCCAATCGCTAAATAACATAGAAGGGGTTACGAATACTTTAGTTACAAACACCATTTAATATGTACAAACACATTATAACACAAGTCCATTACTAGATTGGAATAGCAAGTAAGTATATTAATAAGATAAAATAGAATACAATGATATGAACAATACAATCTTAGATATAACCTTCGGAGGTACCAACTCTTCTGCATAACGACGATGTGTAATCCAGTCATGATGACGTACTCTTCAACACCCCCTCTCGGCATATGACGACGATTTCAAATTCGCAATGTTCTTCAATTGTTCTCATCTTTTTCTTCTTTATCACCATCTTTTGAAGCAGGATGATAAATTTTCTTTGGACGTCCACGTTGACCAGTTCGCATTATCTTTGGTCTCCCTCGTCCTCGAGGAGCAAATGTAGCATCATCCTCTGAATCGATGCTGTCTATAGCATCTTCAGGATCTTCTTCAGGATCATTTTTAAGAGTCATTAGAGGGACTATTTCCATTATTTCATCACCCTCCTCAGATCCAGAAATAATGTTCTGTGTACAATTTTCTCGTGGAAAATTTACGTCCCGAGCTATAAAGAGTCTTTTTTCTTCTTCAGACCATATTCTATATGCCTTACTCTCTTCTGAATATCCAAGCAAAATTCCTGGCCTGGATCTTTGTTGCAATTTACTCATTCCCGGTGTTTTATTCATAAAATAAACTTTCGTACCAAAAATGCGTAAGTGCGAAACTGTGCATCGCTTTCCAGTCCATATATTAACAGGTACACTTCCATTTAAAGCACTGGAGGGGCATCTATTACGTAAATAATTTGCAGCTAAAATAGCTTCTGCCCAGAATTTATGTGGTAGGTTCGATTCACTGAGGAGACATCTTGCCATCTCAACGTACGTTCTGTTTTGGCGCTCAGAAATTCCATTTTGTTGAGCCGTGTATGGAACACTAAGTCTTCTTCCAATGCCATTCTCACTTAGAAATTTTGAAAAATCATGAGAAAGAAATTCTGAAGCATTATCAGTTTGAAAATATTTTATTTTTTCACCCGACTGATTTTCTACGAATAATTTATATTCTTTAAATTTTTCCAAAGCTTCACTTTTATTCTTCAGGAATTTTACAACAGTATATCTACTTTTATCATCTATGAAAGTGATAAAATATTTATGATTTCCGAGTGATGGAATTCGAAACGGTCCACATATATCGGAATGAACAATTTCCAAAAGTTTTGTACTTTCGCGATGAGACTTTTTAAAAGGCAATTGAGTCATTTTATTTTTTACGCATGTTTCACAGTTAGGCATATCAGAAGTTTTAAAGTTTAATCCGTGCACCAAATGTTTATTTCTTAAACTTTTCAAATCTTTAATATTTAAATGACCAAATCTGCGATGCCAAATCTCTATATCAGAAGATTTAATTTCAGACGCTACTGAAGCTTTTTCTTGCAAATAATATAGGTTATTTTTTCTATTCGCTATCAATAAAAGTTTTCCGTCTTTACCATATATTTTTGCATTATCTTGTGAAAATACAACTTTGCATCCTTTATCGGTCATTTTTTGAGACAGATAGTAAATTAGTATGTAAATTTGGCACATAAAGAGCTTCGTTTATATTAACGTTTTTAACTTCTCCTCCTAGTTGACTTTTTATATTAATACTGCCTGTACCATTTATAAAAGTTTCAGATGAGTCTGCTAACCTAATTTTCATATCTTTAGTAGTACTTAATTCGGTAAAATACTTATCTTTTGAACACATATGCGCAGTTGATCCGCTATCTAAACACCATTTCACGGAGACATTTTCATCGGTGCTCGCAGATAAAACCACGTGATTGCTATTTTCTTCAGGTTCGTTTCTTGACAATTTAGTTCTACACTTTGATGCTATATGCCCAAATAAGTTACATTTGTAACATCTGACATGTGATTTCCACATAGCTCGCTTTACGTGACTATTCTTAAAATTTGTCTTCGTGGTTGCCATAGCATCCATCTTAGTATTAGTAGAATCTTGATGCCTAATCTTACTCTCTTCCATAATTTTCACTCGTAAGATTTCGACGTCAGGCAATTCGTCTCGACTTTCCATTGCGCATCTGAAGTTACTGTATTCATCAGGCAAACTATATAATAATAGTATACTCAACATATCACCATGAATATCAATTTTCAACTCACGCAATTTACTCACGGCGTCGAAGAAACTATCTAAGTAACCTTTTACATCTTCATCGGCTTTTAGCTTACTCAGAGTTAGTTGTTTAAGCAACATTGCCTTACGCGCAGGATTCTTTGATTGATAAATACCTTTTAATTTTTCCCAAACTTGATTTGAAGATTTACAATCTTTAATTTGTTTCAACTCCGATGGGTGAATTATAAGTATTAATTCTGACTTAGCTTTACGATCGAACGAATCCCATTGTGTAGCTTCTGATGAATTTTCTGGTCTTTTCTTTTCATCGCTGACGTATTCCCATAAATCGCTTCTAATTAATAAAGCTTGCGCTTGAATACACCAAGTATCATAATTATCCTTTTGTAGGGGTTCGATACGTATTCCAGTAGAACTTGCCATGATGCAGTTTTATTTCTGTACACGATGTTTGTTTTAGTATCGTAACTTAACTTGATCAATCTTTAAGTAGCAATGAAGTAGCAAAGCAGCAACGTAGTAATTTAGTAACTAACTAACTACGCTCTGCTACCATGCTAGAAGTCCAAATATCGTAGTTCACTCTGCATACACAATGCTAAATATCATAGAAGAGGTTACGAATACTTTAGTTACAAACACCATTTAATATGTACAAACACATTATAACACAAGTCCATTACTAGATTGGAATAGCAAGTAAGTATATTAATAAGATAAAATAGAATACAATGATATGAACAATACAATCTTAGATATAACCTTCGGAGGTACCAACTCTTCTGCATAACGACGATGTGTAATTCAGTCATGATGACATTACTCTTCAACATATATATATATATATATATATATATATATATATATATATATATATATATATATATATATATATATATATATATATATATATATATATATATATATATATATATATATATATATATATATATATATATATATATATATATATATATATAACATTTATAAGTGGTTGACTCCGTTAATATTAGGTTAGGTTAATTTAGGTTAAGTTTGGTTAGGTTAGGTTAAGTTAGGTTAGGTTAGGTTAGGTTAGGTTAGGTTAGGTTACCCAAAAATTTAATGTATTTACCCTAAAATTATTAAAATAACGATACATTAATTATTGATTTTCGCTCCTGGAGTCAACCACTTATAAATAGCCTATATATATATATATATATATATATATATATATATATATATATATAACATACCTATCTAAACATATGTATATATATATATATATATATATATATATATATATATATATATATATATATATATATATATAATATATATATATATATATATATATATATATATATATATATATACTGCTATATATATATCATTAATTTGGGAAAATGTTTTGAAATTGTCAGTTTTACGGGCCTAAATTGTGCGTCTTAAATCTTTTTTTTTTTTTTATTTTTTTCAATTGTTTCTTGCTCCTTAAATGGAAAGACAAATGCAGCGATCATCTGTCTAAGGCCCGGCCCGGCAATTTTCTTTGTCACGGGTTTTTTACGCTAAAAGCGTCAATGTTCTTATTTTATCGAAAAGTGTTTCCCGTTGATGACCTATTTGTAAAATTATTATTATTATTATTATTATTATTATTATTATTATTATTATTATTATTATTATTATTATTATTATTATTATTATTATTATTAAGCAGCGTTTAATTCTTAACATCCTTTCAAGAAGTTTAATGAATATTTTGTTTACTTTTTTTTCTTTCAATAAATTACGAAGAACCGAAAATCATTTTGAAGAACAGTGGATAACTTATCTCTTTCATTCTGAAATCCGTTTATTTATTGGGCATTAATTCATGAACATATCGATTATTTTATTGACTTGGTTAATGGGTGTATTTATATATCGATATTTATGGGATGTGAATATATCGATATTTTGTTTTATTATTTAGATTTATATCGACTATTCTGTTGCTGCTGTTTTGTGTTTTAGGATATGATCGCATTTTAAAGGAATTAATTAACTTTTTTTTTTTTTTAAATGAAAAAGCTCTCTCTCTGTGTCTGTCTGTCTGTCTTTTATTTTGATTTTTCTTATATATATATATATATATATATATATATATATATATATATATATATATATATATATATATATATATATATATATATATATATATATATATATATATATATTTTTCATTATATAAATATATATATATATATACTATATATGGGTTAGTGCGCACGCGCACACTCGCCCGAATTGAGAATCTCGGTATTAGATTACTCAAAGAGAAATATTTCTGAAGGAATGTTTTATAGGAGCAAAATGCATATAAAAAGATGTGAATTTAAGAGGTATACGCTAAAGGAATTGATGATTTCGAATTAGTAATACATACATACATGCATCCATACATACATATGCACACACACATACATGCGTACATACATACGCCATGTACGTAACAGGTATATTCAGTTAGGATTAGTACATTCTTTGTCCAACTTAGATCTAATGTTTAAATTTAGTTAGCAATATACCTTGTCCAAAATTGTGTGGATATTTGTATGCCTTTGTGTATGTATATAAATGTGTATACATTTTCATATATGTAAGTATTTTAATGTCTAAATTAATGTTTTTAATATTCAAATGAATTCATCAGAATATATATGTGTGTGTGTGTTCCCTTTTGCACGTTTGTATGCATGTGTGTGTGAAATCATATATTCATTGATTTATGTGTGTAGGTGTGTGTGTATATGTATGTGAATAATTGCTCGTTTACATGATGGTGTGTGTGTGTATATGTAAGTATGTGTGATATGATAAAACAATTTTGAATTTCGTAACTTTGTTTACGAATTAAACGGATAAAAAAAAAGTTTTGTAAACGAAACTGACTTCGCATCCGGTCTTTTGGTCGGTCGCCGTCGCTTCGCTCGCATTCTTTCTTGCTTCATTTTCGATCTTTTAGCGACGACGAAACGGATAACTTTTTTTTTTTTTTTCAAATGAAACTTTTGTTTGTTTTGTTCAAGTTTTAGATAATTTAATCATATCATTGGTATTGTTATTATCTCTTTTATCATATATATATATATATATATATATATATATATATATATATATATTTATATATATATATATATATATATATATATATATACTCTCTATATATATATATATATATATATATATATATATATATATATATATATATATATTATCATGATCATCATCATTCTTTCCCCAGATTGGGGGTGAGGTGCAAAGAAAAGTAGTATGAGAAGATGACTCAAGTCCAGTCCCCATACCCTTAAGTGAGAACTCATTGCATCTATAAAAATCCACCTTAATACTTCACCAGACTGCGACGGACTCTCACCGTGGTGCCTCGTCAATATGAGGTTTATCAGTCGAACCAGGCGGCCCACAACAATACCCCCTCACCAAACCCCGTCATTCATTCTTATTATGCACCTTTCTTCTCGCCTCTGCCAAACTCGCATTCCTTTTCTTCAGACATTCCTCTACTGACTCAATACACTTTTTCTTCGGTCTCCCAGTCGTTCGATTCCCAGCACACTCACCGCTGTCTGTCCGCTTAACCAAAGGATTATCATCCATCCTTTCCATATGACCAAACCATCTCAATAAACTTTCGTTTATTCTCTCATTTACTCCTTTCTTCACAGCACACAAATCCCTAATGCGTTCATTCCTCATTTTATCAATTCTTCTCGCACCTAAAACGCCCTTAAGATTGTCCATCTGTACACATTGTATCTTAGATCTATACCTCTTATTCCATACCATAGTTGCACTACTATACATTAACACGGCAACAACATACCCTCATGCAAAACCCTAACTCACTCAAGACTTAGTCCCTTTACATCCCCCAAGGATTTAATTGCACCAGCCACCTTCCTACCACTCACAACTTTCCTGCTACACTCTACATCATCCGTTCCCGTTTCATCCAACATATATCATAAATATTTAAACTCGGATACTTGTTCCAATTGCTCACCATTTAATATAACTTCACACCGCGGACTCTCCTCACTCACTACCATAACCTTATACTCTTATCTACATTTACTTTTTGACCCCTTTTTTTACTCACCCTTCGAAATCCCTCTACCAATCTTCTCAAATTCTCTTCAGATTCGTCACACAAAACCAAATCCTCGGCATATAATAAGCAAGATAACCTCCACTCTCTTCCATTCTCCATCATTCTGCCACCGCTACCTAACTCTTTCATATCCTCATCCATATACAAATTAAATTACCACGGAAGCATAGCACATCCCTGCCTCACCCCGCTATTAATATTAAACCATTCACTTTCAACTCCACTTGTTCTTACACACGGTTCACTACCGTTATACATACTTTTCTTTCCATTCAAAAGCCTACCATCAAAACCAAAACCATAAATCACTAACACCTTCCAAAGAGCTTCCTATTAATCCTGTCATACACCTGTTGCAAGGCCATGAAACCTAAAACCAGTTTCTTCTTATTATTTTCAAAATCATTTGTTTTAACATAAATTTGATCTACACATCCTCTACCACTTCTAAATCACCTTGTCCTTTGCCAATCAATCCCTCGGTCACTCGACGCACTCTTTCAACCAAAATACCAGCATATATTTTCCATACAACACTCATTAAATAATTCCCCTATAGCTCATAAAATTCGACTTATTCCCCTTACCCTTATATAAGTCTACTATTACTGCTCTTCTCAAATCTCTTGGAACTATACTCTCTATGAACGCTTTGTTACCTAACTTCCAAATTCATTCAATCACCATGTCGCCTTCATTCTTGATCATTACACCAGAATCCCACCTATACCTGCAGATTTACCATTTTTCAACTTTCTCATGCTACCTTTTACCTCCTTCTTACTAATTACATGACATGAAGAACATAGAGTTAGTTTGTACCATTAGAAAGTCTATAATGAATATAGAGTGAGTATGATGGTATGACAGAAGGTATGGTATATAGTATATATGCACGCCCTGCACCTGACATA
>JABUQX010031225.1:17500-22500 GCA_015478945.1 Trachelipus rathkii | reverse complement strand
ATATATTATTATTATTATTATTATTATATATATATATATATATATATATTATTATTATATATATATATATATATATATATATATGTTATATATATAGATATATATATATATATATATAAGTTATATATATATATATAAGAGCAGAAAGATATATTGAGCATATTATATATATATTGCTATTACATATTACATATATATGTTATAATGATGATGATATATATTATTATTATATATATATATTATTAGTTATTATTATATATATATATATATATATATATATATATACATATATATATTGTTGTTATTATATATATATATATATATATATATATATATATATATATATATATATATATATTATTATTATTACATATATATATTACATATATAGTTTATAAAGAAGAAAGATATATATATATGATATATTATTATTATTATTATTGTTATTATTATTATATATATATATATATATATATATATATATATAGTATATTATATATTATATATATATATATATATATTATATGTTATTTCTATATCTTGATTTGATGAAACCTCTGGGAACTCTAGTTTTACTTAAGACAATTTATTACCGTTTCAGAATTGGAGGTAAGAACGTGTTAAAAATTAAAATTTAAATTTAAATTTAATTTTATTTAATTCTTTATTAAATTTATCTGATTTTATTTAATTTTAATCTTTGTCTATTTATTTTTATTTTTTTTTTTTTTTTTTGTTTTTTGACTTAACATACAAATGTTCTACAATTAGACATTATTGCACAATTATGCAGTAACGCTTATCTTGTGCCCATAGACACAACTAGAACTTTTTAACTTGGCTTCCTAGACTGTGTGTAGGGGGAGTTGATGACATTTGCCTTTAAACATAATATAAACCTAATATTTTAAAAGCTCGCTGTAGCTTACAAACCTTTCTGGAAGCTTCAGGGCAATTGTATACGCTCATTTTTTTTTATCATAAATCACTTTAATAACTGGATTATCCTAAAACCCCTTCTTGTTAGTCAAGTTCCCTAGACGTTTGGATGGGCGTATGACGCGATATGATTACGTCGTATGGAGAAATTCCTTGGACTTTAAAGAGGTGACAACCCCTTTTATATATTTTCCTTGAATATGAAGGAATGACATTCTCTTTTTTCATACTCAACCATCCCTTTCTTTACGGGGAGTCGTAGGGGCGTTGCCAGAGGCCACGTTCCCTTCGAAGGGGATATTTATTGTTGGTTGAGCTAAACAATTGTTATTCTTTGAATGGTCTACTTTCCAACCACTTCAGACGATTTTATTTGCAAGATGGAGAAGGTCAATTGGGTATCTTAGATCATATTCATTATTTGAGAATTTAGAGCGTCCTACAAACGCGACTGAGACTTTAATGGGTTGAGGTTACAGGGATTGTATCATAAGTAAACCATTTTTTTGTTGTCATCCATATCTCTCGGAAGAATGGAGGCCTTCATATTTTTCTCTTTTATTGCAATACTATAAACATAGTTTTCAATAAACCTTTTTTCCCCCCTTCGGTGGGAGCTTAATGTCGACGATTTTTTTTCACATCTCGACCAATTGTTTTTATTTTTTTATTGTTGCTGTTGTTTTCGAGGCACTGTAGCTTCAATCTCTAATGGGGAGGGGGGTATTTGTTGTTACATTCTCTCATGTCCAGCAGATCGAGATTATGGATCATCGCATTTTTCCGCCAAGATTGCAACATCCTAAGCAACAGAGCCCCACGTTGGGCGCCAACTGTCGAGATAAGCTTTTAACCTACGAAAAAAATGGGGGGAATATTGAGCGACTAAGGCATTATGTAGCCCCCTCCTCTCTCTCTTAATTTTTAACTCCCCTTTTTTCTTATAACCATGATTATCAATCCTCTGTTTGTTGTGTATACAACTGGGCGTATAGGTGGCGTCGGTCTTCCACAGGATAGCAAACGCCACACAAACAAACACCAAATAATAGATATAATGCCGTGGTACAAAAAAATGATGTAATTATACAGGTTTTGACTTTGAAATGTTTCATTAGGTATAGTGAGTCAATACTCGGAAGACATTCCACATTCTCTAATTAATTGTTTTCTAATTTGAAAGTTATGTACAAACGAGCAACTGTTTGTAAGTGAATCCATTTTGCTTGATGTTATATTCGGCTTCCATCAATCCCTTGACTTCAAATCTGATATTAAAATATGGATCGATGAGCATTGGAATTTTGAAAAGGAGTTACAGCAAAGGTTTAAGTCCGTGTCAACGGAGTGCATTGTCCTGGACTGTTCTAGAAAATTCTTGATGGTACTGGTTCGACGAGGAAGTGATCTTACACCTACTAGCTTTTCCAACTCCGCTAAGACAGTAGTAGCTCCTCTGGTAACCAAAATCCAGGAGGCAGCGTACCTCTACAACTTTTTATCCTCTCTTCATTTTAAAAGAAATGGTAGGGAGGATATTTCCTGATGTAGAGGATCCAGTGTTAATGCAGAGATGATTCTGACTAGAATCTTCCTCTTCTGCGGTGGTAGCAGTTGAAGTAGAAAGTTATACTGCATGTTTGAGAGCCTTTTCTTCTTGGACCTACCACCAAAGTTGCAAAGTGCTGTAAAGTGTACCTTTCTGCGGTACAAAACTCAGTAATAGCTAATTCCATATTTCTTTGCAGGACATGCAAATGTTTGTTGTTTAGTGCTGCTTCAGCACGCTCAAAATCCAAGTTGGTTGCAGCTCTCCCCTTCTTGTGGAAGAACTGTTGTAAACCTAACGTTAAAACATGAAGTGAGCTACCTCACACAGTTTACACTTCACCGAGAATGTCTTTAGAATCATAGAAATATTTTTGGAAGACTAGTTTTCTCTTGAATGAAGGGCTTATTTGATGAATTAAAAAAATAAAATTTCTTTTGCTTTAAAGCGAAGATTTTTTGTAGAAGTTGAAGAGGAAGGAGATTTATTCTCTCTCATCCTTTCCATAGATTTTATGATGGATATGATGGTTATCCACAATGTGGCTGGGAAGTTTGCAGCCCGCAGAACCTTCCTTCAAAAAATCGGCACCAAATTCGTTTAATTCTGTGAAGTGAGAACGAACCTCTGATACGAAATTTCTCACTGTTTGTTACTGCACTTAAATATTTGCTATCTAAGGAAGCAGCTGAATAAATTTGGTGCAATAAAGAATCGACAATGAAGGGCTCGTCCAGATACAAGTCTTTCAATATTTTTAGAGCCACAACGTAGTTTGTATCAATGTTAAGGAGTGCTATACATCCTTCTGTGCTGAACCAGATAGATCAGACTTTAGGTACAGAAGCTTAAAAGCCTCAATTAGATCACGTCTGAACCCTATGATATTCTCAAAAGACCAGAAGAAGGATCTAAATTGAAAACGATCTGCTTCCCCCAAAAAGCTTTCGCACTTTAACAGTGGAATTTTTGGTTCTTGTTTGTTAGTTAGATTCCTCAGCATAGAATGGACCTCAGATTTCTGCTGGTCCAATTCCCTGAGGGATTGAATATCTGAAGAGGACTAATGGCGCGAAACGTTTGTTTTAGGTGTCAGAGGGTATCCAGAGAGGTTATGTGACTAGTTAGAAAGAACTATCACTATACCTCATCGAACAATTTAGAATTGTATTGCAGTATATCTGAAGCACAAATTAAGGCCTCAATTTCTCCATCGTATCTGCGTATCTCTCCTAACAGTAGAAAATGAAATATAACTCAGTGTTTTGGCTAGGCTATGTCCCTTAAGAGACCTAGGCAACTAATTTTACACGCACACAGACGCACACACACACACACACGTAATATATATATATATATATATATATATATATATATATATATATATATATATATATTAAAGAAGAGATAGTATATATATATATATATATATATATATATATATTATAGCAGTTTCAAATGTTAGGCTATATATATATACATGGTGTTGGTGAGTGTTGGGAGAGTTTATTTCTCTCTCCCACTCACGCAGGCACACCAATTCTGTAGTCCATGGAAGAGGTCAATTTTGTTGTGGCCGGTAGACAGAAGAGAGCTCTGCATCTTTGTAGGTGGAAGAGCTAGTCCTCTTTGTAATTCAGCGAGCTGCCACCTGGTAGGTAGGAGAAGAGAAAGCCTCTTTGTAGGCTGATGGAAAGCTCAGCCTCTTGGTAGGCCTTAGCGGAAGAGCTTGTTCTTCTTACCCGACTAACAAGTCTTGCAGTTGTAGAGGAGGGCTTGTAGTTCTGTCTTCTGCTTATTCCTCCGCTTCACTGGTCGCTGTAGTAGTTTTCTTGGAAGTCTCTCTCTAGTAGGTATAATAAAACTCAAATTGTGATTTGGATATAATAAATTTATTAAAACGCTTTCAACTATATTTAACAACTTCGCACACATGCAGTTAAACTTTAATTACAATATTTTCAACTTTGTCATATAACTTCCTGCACACCTGCGTTTTTCGCTACAATCAATTTTAGGTTCCCACCCCCCACCCCACATATGGTGAAAAGGCTATTAAACATTATATTAAATAAGATTGTACATTTTTTAGTATATATTACAATGTTAAATACAACTAAATAGCTTAAAAGCAAAACTGCTTTTCTCTTCCGATAATAATAATAATAATAATAATAATAATAATAATAATAATAATAATAATAATAATAATAATAATAATAATAATAATAATAATAATAATAATAATAATAATAATAATAATAATAATTTAAAACCAAAAAATTTTTTACGTTAACTTATATATTTTTTTTTTATCAGTATTTATAAAACAATATAATGTCATTTCACTTAATAATATAAAAAGATACTTTATAACATAACATAAATATTATATAATCATTTACTAAATAAATGATATATCAACTTTAGGTAAATATTAGAAAATAAGAAATGAATTCACCGAGTTCCAAGATTCAACCTCGAAAAAACATAATTTTAAAAGGCCAACTAA